>CABFKP010001194.1:0-12230 GCA_901779475.1 Panagrolaimus davidi
AATCCATGTAAGTACAGCATGAATCATTTGTCTTGATTCTGTTTTAACATTCCAACGAAGGGCAGCTTGCCGCATTGCCGGCATCCATGATTCCCATATACATCGATCATACGCTGGCAACGCATCCAATTCAGATTTCATTCGATCAAACATATGCTTCTTTTCTTTTCCTTCACCTTGTAAAATTTCTTTCCATTCTTCAACAATTTCAATACCAAAATCTGGATCATTCAGCGGATTCCAATTATTAAAATGTGCACGAAGCTGAAAAAAAGCAATAAGAAAAATCCCAAAAATTACCGTAATCACTTACCATTGGCATAACATTTGATAATGCAATTGAATCAAGCCCATAAATTTTATATTCAACTGCATAATCTCGTTTTAGTCGTAGCAATAAATCTTTGCATGATTTAAGAGTTGGATTTTCACTTTCTGCAAATCCTTCAACAACTGCAAATACTTCTTTCATTCTTTCAACTTCTTTTTCTTCATCAATAATAGCTTTTCGAATTTCTTGTGAATCAGCTTCAATTGATTTGTTTTGATCCTTTAATAATTTTAGCTGTCGATCATTTCGACGAATTTCATCTTCTGTAACATCAAGTAAAGTATCAAGATTATGTGCAAGTTCAGGAATATCAAATTTTCGTCTATCATTATCAAGTTCTGGAGCTTTAGCTTTTCGAGAAAATGAATGAAAATCATTGTAGACTTTTTGTTGTGGACCAGTCATATCAATAATCTGAAAGAAAAAAGTGTTCAAATTGTTTTTGTAAAAGCGTAAACATACTTTCATATTTAAAGATGGGCCACCAATACCTGCAGCTTCAAGTCCACCTTCAGCAATAACATCATCAATAGTTTTGTATTGAGTTTTAGCTTTTTGACGTTTATCTTTTTTCCAATTTCCTTTTCGTGTTAATGTATCAGCAAGCTCATCATTTCCATGTTCACGAGCTTGTGCCGCTGCAGCAGTTTCCCCAAACTTTTGTCCAACTGCAGATGATTCTTTTCCATATGCACCAACAGCGCCACGACCAGCACGAACTGATGCAACAATTGGCTCAACAATACCTTGCTTATTTGTACCTAATCCTTTTCCTTGAACATATCCCATCTTTTTCATCATTTGCATAATTACATCACTTTTTCCAGATGCTTGCGTCCATTCTGATCCTTTAATATTCATTGTAGAAGTTGTTCTCATTCCAGCAAATACTTGTGCTCCAACACCTTCATTTGTAGAAGATGATGGTTGAAAATTTAAACGTGGACGCTTTTCTGGTTTTGGTGCATCATCGGGTGTTAAATCGGTTGTCTTTCCAGCGCTTACAAAGCTTACACCTTTTGTTAGCTCAACTTTTGATGATGAAGCTGCACCAAATCCAAATCGATTATCTTCTTCATCTTCATCAGCCCAAATACCTGAAACAAAAAAATTATTAAAAAGCTTAAAAGATATAAAAAGTTTACCATAAAGTTGTTGCTCTCTAGTTTGTCTTCTTCTTCCGCGTGTTGTAGGATCCATTGCATATTCAATATCAGCATCATTGAGTTCAAATGATTCATATCCATCTTCCATTTCTTAAAAGTATTTAAATGTAAATAAATTTACGGTAGAAAAAAAAGATAAAAAATATTTCGAAATTTGGAAAATTTTTAGCTTTGCAGTTTGCGTTAATGGACAAAATGCCAAAAGACAAAATATAAAAAATATTATTTGTTCAAAAATTTGATAACATTTTTTTAAAACAAAGATGAAGACCTTGTTGACAATCATTTGATGCTTCATTGAGATTTAGTAAACGTTTTGAAGCTTTAAATTCGGATACTTCAGGTCGTGGCACTTTATCATTTTGTTGCCTTGGAAATTCAAATGGATTCTGTAATATTGAAATTTACAAAGTAATTGCTTGATTACTTTTGAGATATTACAGGAACTGTTGAAAGAAAAACCTGGTTTACATTTCTAATTAATCCAGAAATACCATTTTTCAACTCATCCCTATTTACGCCATAAAATGGATCAGCTCCTGCAGCAGCTTCAACAACTGATTTTTCATAAGCAAAAATATCTGTAATAATCTTATAATAATCAAATAAAAAAGACAACGATAAAACTAACGAAGAGATAAAGTGCTTTTTTTGGTACTTGAAGAGCTGCATTCCTTCTTCCATTGCTTTGCAGGTTTTTCTTCAGCTTTATTATTATGTTTTAACCATTCCGAAAGTTTATCCGGTGATGATAAATTTTTTCTTTCTTTAAAATGATCAGATACTTCAGAATCTGATAATTTAACTGTTGTTGCAGTTCCCTTTCCAAACAATTTTTGGCATCTATATGCTAAAAAATAATACGTTTTGGATAAATGCCAAAGTGTTTTAATATCACCATTTATTACTGTAGCCTTTTTTATGCTTCAACAAAAAATTAACGACGTTATTGTGTATGTTTTTGGGAACTGTAACAATTAGTTTTACCGCAATTTTTATCATTATATAATTTGCTACAAGATTGGACTGGATTTAAAATTGGAAATTTGTATCTTTGATTCAAATTTAGATTGGAATATTGTTTTCGATCATCTGTTTGAAAATTATCATTTACAAAGTGTTGCTGCTTATCTTTGATAACCATAAACTCATTGTTGCTTGTTTCCATCTAAAATATGTATTGTTACATAATTATTTTAAATGGTTAAAAAGCACAGGCTTAAACACAATTCAATGCATGTTTAAAAGAAATGAAAAAAATTCATTTGTTACAATTAAAAATTTTCTTTTTTAACATTTTTTGAAATTTTTTATGTGGGAAGTTAGAAAATATATCTGTCAACGATAAAAAAACTAAGGATGATGCAATATTATTGATTTTTAAAATTTTTAAAAAATAGTGCCTTTAGGAAGAAATGAAATGCAAAATTAAATGATTTATATTTTAATACAAATTAAAAGAAAAACTATCAAAGTCAAAATTTTGGGGGATTTGCATTTATAAATTGAGAAATCACAATTTTATACTTTTTGTGGATATAGATTAATAAAGAGAAATTTGTTTGTTTTTAACTAAAATTTTAGGGACATTCGTGAAAATATTTTTTACATTTGATTTGATAGAAGTAAGAACAGCATTTCGAACAATTTTTGACATAAACATAAATAGAACAGGACGGGATAAATATCGTAGATCAGTCATCCAAGGAAGTTGTAAAAAATAGAAATCAAACATTGGATCGGTAGGATCATTTGCAATCATTATAATTATCAGTTTTATCTAAAACATTAAAAATGGAATTTAATGGCAAACATAAGTTTTTTTACAGTAATAAAACTTGAAATAGCCATTATAAAAAAGTCTCCTATGGCAACTGCAGATAATCCGATTTCAGCTTTAAGTAAGTTAATTGAATGTTTTTTTAAATTTTGTCGAATTAAAAGAAATAATGATGAAATATTACTAATTAAAGCAATGCTGCCTGTGCAAACGTTGACACAAAGTTGGATGTGTGCTGTTGAAATCTAAAATTTAAATTTTTTTCTTTTTGTATAAAAATTTTATATTTCATTTTCACTAGCTTTTATTGGTGATTTGCCATAAATAAAAACATAGCAACAACTTTGCCCAACTGTAAATTCAATAGTTCGAATTGTTGAAAACAAAAAATACCAAGTAAGAATAAATGAAAGCAAAAAGATAAATCCTACACAAATCCATGAAATTTTTTTCCACATCTTCAACAGTATACTTTAAAACTAAATATGTATCATAAAATTTGTGTTTTTACCTTTTCATGTTTTGATGGAATTAATAAAGCCGTCAATCGATTTATACTTGTTATAGCAATTAAAAAGTTATGCACATATTCAGTAAAATATTGATAAAAATATATTAAGGAAAAAAGGAACGATGGAGTTAAACCAGCATATAGATATCCGAAAATAGTTGACAATGGAAATCGAAGTTCAAAGTTTAAGTTGATGTAACCGGTGATATCCTGTGATAAAAACAAACACAATATTATGGTCTTCTCGATTAAAAGAATTCCGCAAAATCAAAATATCGCGATTACCAAAATAATTTTTTCAGTCCGAAATCAAAATCTTGAAAGTTTGATTTGGATATTTTCGGTTTTTTGGAATCGAAATTTCGGATTCGCAGAACTCTGTCGTGCATGTTAGCTTCCAAAGATATTCCAAAACTTACTATAAACGCTTGAACTTTAGCAAGGATAAAAAAAGATGATGAAAAATATTTTTGATTACTTTTTTTGAAAAATTGTATCACAATTAAAACATACAGCAATAATAATGGAATACCGTATAACATGTATGCCATAAATAATAGCGGCGGAATCATTGTTGTTAAATAATTTGTAAAAAAAATTCAGTTCTTAATTCGAAGCTTTTATTTTGTATTAAAAAAGTGTCAATTTTTGCCCCAGATAAGTTATTTTATACATAAATGTATGGTAAAATTTGTGCGAAAGTTAAATGCAATATAACAATAAAGAATTTGTGTGAAATATATTATACCACTTTCTCACATTTTTATATAACTTTTTTTTATTGTTAAATGTTAAATTTAGTCTTTAAACAATACTTTCAAATTTTGTATTTTAGCATTTAAAATAAACTGAAAAATACAAAATGTCATGTTTGATAAATTATATTTAGAAATTTAAAAAACCACTAAAATCAAAATTCTACGACATTTAATGAGGATTTCATGAATCCATCAACATCGAAATTATTGAGATTTTTTTATTTAGTCGGAAATCGAAATATAATTTCGCAGAACATTGTTTTTTGTGATTGGAAAACAAAACTGTATAATAATTTAATTGCAATTTAGTAAAATATTTCATGCTGTTGCTTGCTAAATTTGATGTTGAAAATCTGAGTGCCTTTAACAATTTTTTTAATCATTATTCATGACTTTTCTGGGAACACAATTTTATGCTTTATAAAGCAACAATTTCTCGCGGTGTTGATGAATCAGTTTTCTCATTGAATTTTTATTATACGCTGAAAAAAATAGACAAAAAACGAAAGAAAAAATGCAATACTAAAAAATTGTTAAAAACAGGGGTATTCATGTCTAACGACAAAGTGATCTCTCGCAGGCCGCTTATTGCACGTGGTGTTTTTTGTGACTAAAAAATTTTGAGTTGAAATTCTTTGAAGAAAAAAAGACCCGCGCATTTTATTTCAAAAAAAGAGTCAAACGTTAAAAAAATCGCGTGAGACGAAAGATTCTTCTTCTTTCGTTAATAATAATTTTTGTATTAGTAAAATCCTTGGAATTGAGAGATAAATGAAGTAAACCTTAAAAAAATAGCTGAATGAAATATATTCTATTTTTTAAATTTTATTACATTTTTCCAAGTTAGTTTGTGTATATTGTATTTATTGAATAGGTAAAAAATGTTTAATTTAGGCATTGCTTACAACATATATTTTTACAATAGTCGATGAATGTTAACTTTCCTGATGCTGTCGTCGTTTTGGCGTATTTTTGTGAAAATGATGGACCAAGGTAGTCTGATTAGTTTTTTATTCAAGCTTAGCTGATTTATATCTTTTTTTCTTATTCAATTTTCTATCTAAAAAATTTTAACTTCAACAGTTTAGGGTTGTAATGACAACACAAGCCGTCCCAAGATTTACTGATTCTCCGGCAATATCTTCAACATCATCACGACGTACAAATTTACCATGGGATATTATTGCTGAAAAAGAAGCTGATGCCCCATATACAATTAACGTTTTATCACTTATGGAATGCAATAAACCTTTAAGTAAGAGAATTTAGCAAAAATTCTTTAATCTTAAAGTTATTTTATAGATGATCTCATTGATGAAAAGGAAGATGAATTAGCATTTGGGGANGAATGGGATCGACGGATTGAATTAGTGGATGAAGAAAATCGTTGTCCGGCTTGTACTTCATTAGGAGATAATAATGCACATGTTGCAAATGATTATGTATGTTTATTCATTTTTTAACATTTTTGAAGCTGTATTATTTTAGACTATGAAGCGATCATTTTTAAGTACTCAAACAGCAATAAATGATGAATGTTATATGGTTGTTAAAAAAGCAGCATTTCGAGCAATGATCGCAGAAAAGCTAAATTCCGTTGCTGATTCAGAATCTATTTCTTCTCCAACAAAAACAACAACACAAGCAACTCGGTCCAAAAGGCTAACAAAATTATTTTCATCACATTCTACAGATACTCATGATGAAGGTGTACTACTTTTTGGTAGTGATGATGATGGATATACAGCTGTTGTTCGAACTTTTATCCTTAAAGATGCAAAATCTCGTGGCTTTCAACGACGAT
This sequence comes from Panagrolaimus davidi, assembly GCA_901779475.1. Lineage (NCBI taxonomy): Eukaryota > Metazoa > Nematoda > Chromadorea > Rhabditida > Panagrolaimidae > Panagrolaimus > Panagrolaimus davidi. Next base: position 6,351 of record CABFKP010001194.1, read on the forward strand.
ATATGTTAATGGCGCTTTCAGAAGATCGAGATATGATTGTATGGAATTATAAAATGTTAATAAATGAATTTTCAACAACAGCTCGATTACTCCAAGTAAGATTACACTCAATATTTTATTCATATTATTATTTAATATTTACATATTAGGTTGCTGCAAATGCTGTATATTTAGAAGAACAAAAATTTGATAAAAATATTGTTGTGCGAACAGCAAAATGGTTACCACAACAATTTTTTAAATCTAAAATTGAAATTGATACTTCTCGAAGTTTAGAAATTATTGTAAATGATTCAAAATGTTATACAGTATTGCATCGAGATTTTGTTGGAATTTTACAAAGGCTGCTTTCACATGAAAGAAAGCCGTTACCTGAAAAATTTGCAACTCAACAACAGGCATCAGAATTTTCTAAAATTTTTGCAATTGAAGCAATTCGTGATTTAAAACATATCCAACAAAAGCTTAAACCTTCAATCTTTCAAATCCTTTTATGGCATTTATGTATTGGTGGACAGTTAATTTGTCGTTCAGATGCTCCAGTCGCAAGAAAACAATTTTTATTCGCATTTACAGTACTTTTACCTGATGATTGTATAAATTTTGAGCCATGTTCAAAAACGTATAAATTTGTTGGAGAAGCAAATTTATTGGGAATTCCATTGAATGCAGAATTACCAAAGAAAGAAACGGATGAACTATTTATTGTTCGATTAGAAAGAAATTTAAATGAAAAAGAAACAAAATCTATGGAAACATTTTATTATAATATTATTGTTGAACATTTACCTGCAAAATTTAAGCATAAAATTCCTCTAACAATTGTTCAAAGATATCTTAGCATTTTAGAAGGTAATTATTTTGGGCTTTCATTTCGAAATCAAACTTTTGTATTTTTTTTGATTGCGGATATAGTTGAAATCGAAATTTCGATTTCTTACAGCCAAACCAGCTGTAAAATATAAATCAAAATTTTCGAAAAGTTTAAATAAAAACTAATTTTTGATACGGTACTTTTATCAATTTTTTAGATTATGATAAAATCAAACTTCGACCATTTTTGCATTCCATTGTTAATGAAAAGCAAGAATGTATGGCCCGAACTTCACTAATTGAAGAAACATGTGAAACAACAAAAAAGCAAGAAGCATATTTTAAACTTCATCGTTGCCCTTCTTCTGATATGGATGTACATAAATTTTGGCAACAATGTGCTCGAAAGCATCCAAAAATTAATTTTGATGTTCATCGAGTTCCTGAAGAACTGGAAGAAGATTTAAAATTTATTGAAAAATCGTTTTCTTCGCCAACAAAGGTAACCAAAAACGGACATTTGGCCTCTTCTTCGTCCACCTCATCTTCGTCACATGAAAAAAAATTGCTCAATGGATCATTGCCGCTTTCGCTTATCAGGTAAAAGCCAAAATTTGTAAATATTTTTTACTCAAAATTTTATCTTTTAAAGATTTTTTATTTTTTCTGTTGTTCTTAGATAGTCTTCAAAAATTATTTAAGCCAGTTAAATCCCATCTTTTATTTGTAAGGGTAATTCTGGACGTTGTTATTAAATGTATATAATTGTTAATTTTTTTTGCTGAAGTTTTTGGGAACTAAAAATTCCATTCGAGACATTCAAAGTTTTATCAAAGAGTATGCTGCTTACGAAAAATTTCGTCATGCTCAAATTTTAGATTTTGCCAAATTTTTAAAATTAGGAAATATTACTGTTAAAAAAATGTCTCTAATGGAAAAAAAACTTTTTCAAAAATTTCGGTTTTTAAAATAACCTCTCTTGCCCCTAACCTCCCTCATTGTTATATTTGCTCATAAAAATGCCATTTAAAAAAATTAATTATATAAGTTGAAAGAGACCAAAGATATTTTAATTCCTTCACTGTTGCCTTACTTTTTTTTCTATTATTTTTCTGCCAATGCTTTTAATTGTTTGTTTGCCTTCGCTTCTTTCTCTTTCAATTTATGCGTGTAATTTCAAAAATGTTTAATCCATCATTTATTAAAATATATTTATCCATGTCTTTCTTTTTTTCAATATATAAAAAAAGTGATTTATAATAAACAGATTTTTATTAAATACTTTGAAACAATTTTTTTTTTATCAAAGTGCTATAAGCACTACAAAACAATTTTAATATTAATTAATTGAAATTTTAACCATCCAAAACTACCCATTTTTGTTGTTGTTCATCATTGCTATCAGTTGGCAAATGATAATCACCATTCGGGGGTGAAGTTATAGTATCATCATTAAAAGATTGCCGACAACAAATATGCACTCCAGAAACTGTTGACTCAATACATGAAAATCCATTTGGGCACCCAAATCCATAACAACGTTTTGCATGCCGAGTTTGACTATCTAATTGTGGTTGCATATTTGCAGGACAAAATGCTATCAGCGAACAACAATAAGATTTTCCATTAGATGGAGATTTTTTGCATACAGATTTTAATGGACAAGAATTATTATCACAAGATATTGGAGAATCTGTCGATGAATCTCGAATTGGATTTCGATTTTCTGGACAGAATCGAATTTCAAGATTTGGTTTTCCACAACAAATTGCTTCACCTTGTGTTGTATGAGTTGAACATTCATAGCCTTCTTGGCATCCAGAATCTGACAAACATGAAACAGGGTTACCAGAAAGTAGCAAAGTACTTCTGCCAAGACATCTAGCTAGATTTGTTACAGCATCCGGCTGATTAGCAATTTTGTCAGTAAAACAACAAATATTTACATTTGGAACATTTGTTGAAGAAATACATTGTTTTCCATTTTCACAATCGGAATCTGATGCACATGCATGTGGGGTATCAGGAAGAATGCCATCATTTGGACATTTTGCTTCTTGGCAACAATACATTTTTGTATCTGTTAAACTTGGTTGACAATCAAATTCCTACAAAAAAATATTTAAACGCAACTTTAGAGATTCAAAATCCTTACAGAAGGACAAGTTGAAGGATTTCCAGTGCATTCCAAAGCCTTTCCCGGACTGTTTTCAGAAAAATATGCAATTGCGGTATCACCGCATACAGCAGATTCTTCTCGAAGCATTGATGAAAATGTTCTATAATTTCGAAATTATGCTAATTTAAAGGCCGTAAATCTCCACATACTTTTGCCGACTATAATGACAGCAAACATTTAGCCCTTGTCGATTTGATCTTGCACATACATAACTTGGAGGGCAAACATCGGCTAATCCAAGTCGTTGGCAATACCTTACATTTGTGCCAATATAAGCTGGTGTTTGGCCATCTGCACACATTAATGAATTTGAATTAGTTTCTGATGCACAACAAATATTTACATTTCCCTAAAATCACTTTTTTTTGTTAAATTTGCATAAAATCTACATTCCTACAAGGGTACTTTGTTGACATGAATATCCAGAAGGGCAACTATTTAAATTATTCCTTGTACAAAGTCTTGGAGCATTATTTATTAAAAGTGTTGTAAAACCTGTTGGGCATTGAAGATTTCGTGCAATTCGGCAACAAAGGAATATTCCTTGCACAGCAGATTGTGTACAACTAAATCCTTGTGGGCATGACATATCTGTTGCGCCTTCACAAAATCGGTGTGCACCTGTTGCATCAGCATATCCAGTCCATCCAGCTGGACAATCTAGAACATCAACAGGAGGCCGAAACGTTGAAGTAAATGGAGGAGGTGTTTGAAGCGATCCTCGGCAGCAAACATTTACACCAGATTGTGTGGAGGCAGCACAATCATATCCAGGCGGGCAGTTTGACGGAAAGGCAAGGGGATTACAAGAATATGTTGAACCAAATTGTTGGGTGTACGTTTCTCGACCATCGGCACATATTGCAGTTGCTGTTGAAGCTCCACAACACACCCACTGCGATAAAACTGTTGAAAGTTGGCACGTGTATCCTGCTTGAGAGCAGCCAGATCCTGGACCAGTACAAAACTCCAAGCCACCGCTTGGTTGAAGAAGGGCATTTTGATTATTTGGACAAACTCTTGGAGCATCAGTTGAACGACAACAAATAAATAAGGATGGTTGATTTTGTGCTTGTAAACATTGAGAATTTGCTGGACAAACATTTATATCTGTAGGTGAGCAAGAAATTGAATTTCCAATATTATCTGTTGTTGGTGCAAATCCAGTTGGACAAGTTGTTAAAGATGACGTAGAACAACACATATAGACTCCTGCAGCTCCAAGTGATTCTGAACATGCATACCCAGTTGGACAGGATCCAAATTGATTTGGATTACAAAATCTTGGATTTCCATTTTCTGTATACAATGATTGCTGTCCAGGACATAAAAGCCGTGGCACTGTTGTTGCAGAACCACAACAAAGTGCAGCATTTCCATTTAATGCCGTCGTACACGTAAATCCTGCTGAACATGTATTTGGTAGGCTAATATCGCAAGGAACAATTCGACTATTTGTTATTTGTGGATTAAGTCCTGAAGGACATTGAGGGAAATCTTGATACATTGGTTGATAGCAACAAATTTGAATATTTTGTGAATTCGATGCTGCTTCGCAAATTGAACCAAATGGACAATTATCTTGAACTCCAACTGCATTACAAAAAACATTTCGATTTGAATTTATTAAAGCAGGTGCTTCATTTCCGCGAGGACATGAAAATGCTGGATCATCTCGATGCCGGATTAATGCACTTCTTTGCCGAAATGGACCACAACAAATATTTATTGCTGGATTTTCACGTGACATTTGACACCAAAATCCTTTTGAACATCGTTGTCCTCCATCACCTAAATAGCATTGCCTTGGTTGACCATGTATGAGTTCAAGATTGTCGTATGGTGGATGGCATGAATATGTTCGAAGTTGTGGCATAATTGCAGAGGCATGATGAAATGTATTTGCAAGGCAACAAACAAATTGCCGTGAAAATGGACTAAGAATGCATGAGGCTAGCGTAGGGCATGTTGATCTTGATGGCTCACAAAACTGAAAAATCTTATCAGTTGCTATCAATGACAAAGGATGAACTTACAGTTGTCATTCCGCTAGGTGGTTGCCAACCTTGTGGACAAAGATTTTGGGCTGGTATTCCACTTCCAGGTAATACAACTGAACAACAAATATTTGTTCCAGGAATATTCGATGGTTGGCAGACACTCCCCAACGGGCATGAACCAAATGGATTTTCTGTTGAACATTGTTGTGGTGCAATGGCATTTGGGAATGGCATTCCAGAAATTGGACAAGAAAATAACGAGCTTGAACTTTGCTGGGCTGAACAACAAAGTCGTTGTGCAGAAATGGTTTGAGTACATTTGGAACCATCTGGGCATATTTCAGGATTATGATTTGAGCATGGATGAAGTCTTCCTAGCTCATCTATTACAGGTTTTTCATTCTTTGATGGACATGTTGAAGGTGAACCACAACATACTTGTCCATTTGGAGAGCAATAATACCCTTCTGGACATTCTGCAGACGTTACACATTCAATTGGCTTTCCAGAAGTTGTTGATAAATATGCAACTTCTCCAATTGGACATAATTCTACAAGACGTTTTCCGTTTAAAAGTAATGGAATAAAACTTAAAAGTAATAGTAATGTTTGAAACATCAGTCAATAAATAGAAAAAAAAAGTATGTAATTTTTTCGGATTTAAGTCTTAAATCATTTTTAGGCGAAGAAAAAGAAAGAGGAGAGAAAGAAAAAAAGAGGACAAAACAAGGTCGTAGTCGTTGTTTCGATCGGAGGAGGGAAAGGTAGTAATTAAGCTACGATCGAACATAGAAAAATATTCTAGAGATTTTGAAATATTTATAATTACCAATAAGATTTAATTCACAACATTGATAATCAGCAGTCCAAAAATTAAATTTGCATATT
>CABFKP010001204.1:0-12229 GCA_901779475.1 Panagrolaimus davidi
AATAATTTTTTATTAACTTAGTTACGTGAGAATTTTTAGCTTCAAAAATAGTCGATTTGTATTTTTGTTAAAAAATAACTTTTGTATAAGTTTAAAGTTTAAGAAATTTCGTGAGAACCTGATATTATAGGATTTGGAATTTAATTTTGGCATTTTTGTCTTAAGTTTTCTATTTTTGTCATACTGTACGGCATTAACTTTGAAGTTAGCATTAAAAATGCTGCGTTTTAGGAGGTATATTCGAGTTTCCATTCTAATGGGCTCTCTTCATTCTTTGGAGCATTACATAATTTTTATGTTATCTTCGTGAAATCCATAATGATAAAAAGATAACAATTTTCTTTTTTAAAATTAATACATTTCAAATTTTTTACCTAGGGTCTGCAAATACTCATTGAAATATTAATTTAAAAATGGTTCACCTAATTTTAAAGGATTTAACTAATGGTTTGATATATTTTTCATTGTTAACTTTTTTTACGAAGTGCAGGAACTTGACAATCAGTGGCTTTTTATTGTTCTTCTGCCTGATTGTCAAATTTATGCCATTTTGAAAGTTAAAATGAAAAATGTATCTAGCCTTCCGCTCCCTTTTAGCTTCGACCAAAATTAAAAAAATTTGTGTGTAGGACAAATGAGAAAATTTTTAGAAAAATGATGAAAATTTTCCAAAATTTTTTTTCATGAAAATTTTTTCAGAGACGGATATACTAAAAATTTAGCTCTTTTTTCTTAAAAATCATGTTTTTTGCGTTTTCGAAGANCTTTTTTCTTAAAAATCATGTTTTTTGCGTTTTCGAAGATCGAAATTGTATTGATTGCGACAATGAAAAATCAAAAAATGATCTGTTTGGTCAAAAAAAAAGTTATTTTCACTTAAAATTCAATTATTAAACACGCTTTAGACTTTTAAAGTCATTTCCAAGCTAAATTTGGGTGAATCTGGAGGCTGGAGGCATTTTTTGCATTTTCGGTAAATTTACCGAAGATCAAATTTAACGGTAAATGACCAACCCTAATTCTGTGTGGATTTTATCATTTGTTTTCCAAATTTTATGACTCTTGTGTTAACATTTTTTTTCTGTAGCCAAATTTTTGATATATTTTCTATTATTACTATGTTTTTTAAAATGTCCGGGTTACTTAAATAAATTTATTTTTTCCTCTGTACTTAACAAAAATTTTACTTTTTAATTTTCTAGATTATTATTTACATTTGCAACATTCCACTTCTTTGAACGAATTTTAATGTATTTCTTTTATCCAAATCGGACATTAATTTATAATGAAAATCTTACAAATATTTTTACATCTTTAATGACACTTGTAATTATTTTAACAATTTTTGGAATGCTTTTAATAATTTTTGAATGTTTATTACGGATTTCATTCCGAAGTATTAGTATTGGATATCATTTTAATTTATCAATAATTTTTTTTAATCTAGCTGTTATGTATTTACTTTTTTCGCCATCTGTGTTTGTTGTAATTTTTCAAATATTTGATTGGAGTAATTCAGGTAAGATTTTATTTTGGAGTGGTTTTTAAGAATGCATTTTTTATTTTAAAAATTCAAGAAAATGTTGGATGATTGTGAACCTGACAATAAGGAAAAAGAACAATAGAAAGAGACCCTGATCATCAGGTTTATGCCATTTCAAAAAAACACGTTAAAGGAGGCGGATGTTTTGATCCAGTTTCTTAAGAAAAAAGAATTTCGCAATCTTTTTTCTTTTCCCACTCTTGGATATTCGTGATTCAGGCAAACTCTTGAAACGAAACAGCAGCTTCCGCTGTTTTTTTTTTTTAACAAAGGAGAAACGTTTTCGTTTCAAGAGTTTGCCTGAATAACGAATATCAAAGAGTGGGAAAAAAAGAAAGATTGCGAAATTATTTTTTCTTACGAAACTGGATCAAAATATCCGCCTCCATTAAAATGAAAAATGTGGATTACAAGTTTTTTTATTGCGACGAGAAAATTATTTTTTTTAATTACAACATTTTAAGTCAAAAAACAAAAAATGTTTTACAAATTTCTATCAAAGAAAAGACTCTTTTTTATAAAAAAAATCATGTAACAATGAAAAAAATCAATTTTTCTTCTTTTTTTGACTTGTAACATTTTTTGAAAATAAATATTTCATGTCAAAATGTTTTTGACAGACAGGCAGTTGAAAAATTAATCTTATCAGTAAATTAATTTTTTCTTTTAAAAAATGTTTTTTGCTTTGAAATATTTGATAAATAAAAACTTGAAAATTTTCCAAATTTTTTTAACCAAAATTTTAGGAATATTATTTTCAACTAATTTACAGTTATTATTTTTTTTAGAAAATATTGAAAGCTCAAATGCCTTTCATTTTGCAAATATGTTTCGATCATTTTATGCATTTGTTGGAACATTTTCTTTGCCTGCAATTGCAATTGAACGAATGTTTGCAACGATTTTTGTTGAAGATTATGAAATTAAACGCCGATATTATATTGGGCTTTCTTTAGCAGGAATTGTAAATGGTCTTTCAATAATTGCAATGTTTTGCTTTATTTATGGTGAGTTTTAATAAAACACATCGAAGGTTCTTTTTTTTTATTCGATTCTGGCAAATTGCTTTTGTTGGCATTCAAAAAACCTCCAAATTGAAAAATCTCTTGCTAAAAATTTTTAGGTTTTTCTCGGATAAAAAAATTTTTCAAACTTTTACAAAACTTTACGAAAAAAACGAACTTATAGGGTGGTTAAAAATCCGATAAAAAATCACCAAAAAAGATAAGTTCGTTTTTTTCGTAAAGTTTTGTAAAAGTTTGTGAAAAATTTTTTTATCCGAGAAAAACATAAAAATTTTTAGCAAGAGATTTTTAAATTTGGCGGTTTTTCGAATGCCAACAAAAGCACTTTGCCAGACATCGAATCAAAAAAAGAACGATTTATTCGCTTTCAATTTGATGTGAAAATTTGATGTTCGAAAAACCAGATCCCATTAATCTTTTCGAGACCTAAAACATTTCATTTGATTTATTAGATCTTTCATGGATATATCAAATCTCTCTTTTTAAAATCATTTTTTGTGACAAATATAATTTCAACACTTTTTTAGATTTTTGTTCAATATTTATAATTTTAACAATTGTTGCTGTATTAAATATTGCAGCATTAATTATATTTTTATATTATGCAAAATATAATATATCTTTTTATGAAGATAATTTATGCCATGGCAGTTGTATTCGATATTCTCTAAGTCAAAGATTTCAGCTTGTTGAAAATATTAAAGTTGCAAGTGTAAGTGACATTATATTTTTCTCCTACTTTTTAAGGATGCCACCTGAAATTTTCTCCAAGGGTAGAATTTTTATTTCAAAATAAGCTTGCTTATGAAATTTTTGTAAAGGAGGCAAAATATCTGTGCTTCTGAGGGGCCACAAAAATGATTTCTGCCCCCCCCCCCGCTTCTGACGTTATTACCCCAATTAACATTTTGTTTATTATAATGGTGCCATTAAAATTTTTTAAAAAACATTAAGAACAAAAATCAATTTTGCAAAATATCATTCAAATAATGTTTGTTGACGAATACTTCTTTTTTTTATCTTTTTATTACTTGACAAAAAATATTGACTGCTCAAATATTTTGCCTTCGCAAACTCATGATTACTTTTTGCTTACGTCAATTACAGTACTCTTTTATTGCTCTTTTTCTTCAATGTTAAACGAAAAAGTACTTTTTTCGCATTAATTTTAATGGTTAAAAAAAAGCATATTCAAGGCTTTTTCTTTTTGAAAGTTTAATTAGCGAAATCCAGTTTTTGACAAACTTTTATTTTTTGATCTGTATTTAAAAACTTTAAAATCAGACAGGGTTAATTTTAGGTTGTCGTCTTTATTAGGGCTTTTGATCCTCGTTTGAAATTAAGAAAAAAAAATTGCTTCTTAATTTTAAAAATATGCAAGTTTGCGCTTCGATGACCAAAATCTCCCAAGAAAAAGAAAAAAGAAGATAGAGATATTACCTCTTCCTTTTTAAAAAACTTGGCTTTTGTATATCTTATTAACAAAAATTTTACTAAAAATATAGACAAAGTTATAAGAGACACGCAAAAGAAATGTAAAGCAAAGTTTAAAATTAAAAAAAATTATTTTGCAATATTTTTTTTAAAAAACCTTCTCTGTTAATTAGTGATATTCAGATTATCATAATCTTATGCATTCTTTTCTTTTTTGCATGATGCATGTTTATACATATTTCCGCTAGAAAATTTAATTTTGCTAACGATCATTTTTTTAATTCAGAAACAAAAAATTTTAAAGGTTTGGGATTTTCTGTTTTATTTTCATGACATAAACCCAAAATGGTAAGCAAAAACTTTGAGGCACTGTTAAAGTTTTTTTTATCAAAATATCGTTTATCCTGTTAAAATCATGTATTTTTTCCAAAAAAATGTTTTTTTTCTCAAGTGAAATTTTTACATTTTAATTAACTATCGTGAAAAAAGAACACATTCTCTTTTTAACTTCTTCTAATGAGAAAAATGTTTTTTATCAATGTCTTTCTTTCTTCGGTGATAATATTTGCTCATTGGCTAGCGTTTTTCTGTCTTCATTGAAACTTCACAAACTAACGGAAAAAAATGATAATTAACATGAAAAAAAAGGTTTTTTTATCATTTTTTCCACTCCTTTTTCCTTTGTTCTTTTAAAACTTAATGGAAAAAAAATGGTGATAGTTTATTGGTCGGGGATACTGTAGTTTAACGAAAAAAACAAGCAAAATTTTGGCATGGTTTTTTTTTCAGGATGACAATGTTAGGTCAGGAATTTTTTGTAAATTTTTTTTAGAATTTTTTTTAGAATAAGATTTCATAGAAGACATATTTTTAGGTAAAATTTTTTCAGAATGCAAGTTTTTAGCACAGTCAACCGTGAACGCTGGCATTTGGGCCTATCAGGGCCGCAAATAGGTCCAAAGTAAGGGTGGGGAACTTCAAGCGAGGGGGGGGGGGAACTTCCTTATAAAAAACCTAAAAAATCTATGAATTTATTTTTTCCTTATGAATTTGAAATTTGAGGGAAGAACTGTCCCCAAGTTCCCCAAGGCAGTTTCGGCCCTGGGGCCTATGTTCATATACTTCGGTTTTAGGGGTAATCGACCATGGGGAATTCGAAAATCATGTTTATATTACTGTAGTAATAAGTAATTTTTGGTCACGGTTGATCGTGCTAAAAACTTGCATTCTGAAAAAATTTTACCTAAAAATTTGTCTTCTATGAAATCTAATTCTGAAAAAAAAATTCTTAAAAAAATTTACAAAAAATTCCTGAACTAACATTGTCATCCTGAAAAAAAACCTTGCCAAATTTTTTAACCAGAAACGTTTTGTTCAAATTTTTTAAATATTATAACTCCAAAAAATAAAAATAAAAACAAAACGAAAGGAACAAAAGTAAAAATCGATTAAGAAAACAAAACGGAATAAAGTTGCATTCAGGATATATCAATATTATGATTGACACTGAAAAAGAAAAGTTGAAACTACTCATCCGAAATATTTATATTCAACTTTTTTTTTCTGCATCGACTTCTTTTTTTGGAATGCAAACAACTAAGATTTTTTTGTTTCAACTTTCTTAGTCATATTTTTTGGGACAAAAGTTGGAATTTTAATGACTCACAAAGTTTGGTATATAATTTGACTACGTCAAAATATTTTTGGCCAAATGAATAAATTTATTCCAAAAAAGTTACACTTATCTATTAATTTGCCACTTATTATTCTTACATAAAATAAATAAAAATAAGCGTTCTTTGATTTTCTTTTCAAAAAAAATTAAAGGTCGCCTTTTTTCATGAAAACGGGATTCATTTTCTTCAGCTGCAGCAGTTTGCAATAACCAAACTAACAGTGTCATCCTGAAAAAAAACCCTGCCAGTACTTTCTTTTTTCAGTAAACAATTTCACAATATTTACTGGAAAAAAAATGAATTTTCTTAAATATTTTTTCCTAAAACTTTTTTCCTTTAACAAACGCATTATTTTAGATGATTAAAAAAATGTTTATATTTGGTTGGATTTGTACAGCAATATTAGTATGTTTGTTTGCAATTTCAATATTACTTGGAAAAAGTATATTTTCAAATATTATTTTTGTTATTTTTGATTTAACCATTGCAATTTATGCAATTATTATTCAAGCAATTCATATTTATGAAAATCAAGTTTTACAAAAAGAATTAAAAAAAGTGATAAATAAATTAAATTTGCCATTTATTTCATATAAAATTGAACCATCTGGTCATTTTGTTCGTTCAGTTTTTGGTGTCGAAGTTATTGGAGAAGCAGAAGATGAAACGAAAAAACATTTTAATCAATTACAAAAAACTTGGAATTGATAAAATAATTTGGGTACTTTTGTTTTTTGTTTAACTGTGAATTTTTTATGTTAAAGGAGGCGGACGTTTTGATACAGTTTCGAAATCATTGATATTCGTGATTTTTAAGCAAACTGAGAGTTTTGAAACGAAAATGCATCTTTTTTGATATAAAAAATTTTAAAAAGGGTCATTTTCGTTTCAAGACTCTTAGTTTGCATGAAAATCACGAATATGTCCAAGATTTCGAAACTGGATCAAAACGTCCGCCTCCTTTAATGTGACTTTTAAATTTAACAATAGCTTTTTTAAATAAATGATAAAACAAATTTTCCTCGACAAACAAAATTATTTCTCAACATTTGTTTATTTTTCTTTTAAAATGTCAAAATTTTGCAGTAACGCCCACCGAGTTAAAAAAAGATTTTAAAGTTATGATAAATTTCTTTTTCACAAACGCGAAAGATTTTTGTCAAATGGATTTATCAAATCACGAAAAATGTTTTGAAATATTAGCTATCCATTTGATATTATCGATTAGATTAATTTTGATCGAAATCATTGATGCAATCTGAACTAAATATCCTCTCCTTAGTTATACCAACAAAAATTGTGTGCCAAAACAGTCTCCTTTTTTAATGATTTTTTCAACAAATAACATGTGTGACATTTCCATGACGATTAACTGAAACAAAAGAAAAAAATTTTTTGCGACGTTAGTTATGTCAACGGACAGACAGTGCCAAAAAAAAGTACGCATAGGATTGCATACTTATAAAATCTTTGCTTACTCAAATCTTTCTTTTCATTGCTCACTTTTTTTCTCAAACTGCAACAAAAATAATTTCATCTTGAAAAAATGAAACCAGAAAAAATAAATATTATATTTTCAATATTATTTTTAATTTGGTGTTTATCAGTAATTTTTTTACTACAAAAGCGAAGATTCGTTAATCTTCCTGATTATAAAACGTCAATACAATTTTTTTATGGTTTTGTTTTTCTTACTTCAATTTTCAATGTTTTGGCATTTTTTTATAAAAAATTTTGGTTTTATGCAATTGCTGCATTTGGTTTTGTAAGTTTATTTATATAAACATCGCATCGAACCGAGTGTCTTTTTTTGCGTTTCTTGCTTGGCAAAATGTTTAAAAATGCCAGGTGGAAAAAAAGGAAAGTTTTCCATAATGACAGAATAAACGCATTTTCACCTTTTTTTTCACTTGGCATTTTTAAACATTTTGCCAAGCAACGAACGCAGAAAAAGACACTCTCTTTGTAAAAAGTTTGATGTACATGATGAAATTTTATTTAATTTGTTTTTAGTTACTATTTTTCTTGTTTCATTCAATTAATTTTATTATCCTAATTTTTTTAATGTTTGATTTTCACAAAAGTAAGTTTTCCATTTTTAAAACCCTTTTAATAATAAAACTTTTAGATTGTCGATATTTGGGTGATCCAATATTATTCTGTGTTTTTTCAAATATAAATTTTCCGCTTTCATTTTTTGGTTTATTTTCGACACTTTTTTGCTTTCAACAAAAATATAATGAAAAAATGAAAGAAGAAAATATTTATGGTAAATCAAAAACAAATTTACTTAAATTTTGTATTAAAGATTATTTAAAATTTATTTTATTTTACAATGTTGCAATATTATTTACAACTTTTGTAATTGGAACTTTCGTTTTACGAATATTGCTTTTCAATCAAATTCAATTTCTCGAATTCCTTGGTTTCAGTATTTTTTTTCTACCATTTTTGACACCAATTTTTAATCTTTTATCAATTAAATATTACATGAAAAAACTTGATATTGCTGTTTTTGTTATTTGGGTAAATTTTAAGTTTATATTTTCGGTTTTAAAATATAATTATATTTTAGATTCTATTCACTCTTTTTCTTTTTGTAGCATTATCTTTTTTAATTTATGATGCGAGTAAGTTTTTTTTGTAAAACACAATTTCAAAATATAATAATGTGTTCATTTAGTTTCACATAATTTTGGTAATTTTGATTATTCACTATTTATTATTTGCTTTTGTAGTTTCTGCACTTATTTTTTAAATCTTTTCATTTATTTTTTTACGACATTTTACATTCTTCGTTCAACAAAAAATGATGAAATCGAAGCTGAAACCGAAACAACAATTGCTTTTTACAAGAATGGAATCCAAGAAAAAGGAAAAGAGAGCAAAAATCAACAATCAGATGTTAACATTGTCTTTAATTTCAATATTGATATCCATCATTACGGTAATTTTTAAAAATGTATTTTTCCTGTTCCTTTGTAATTTTATTTTTTCTTTTTTGCATTTGTTTTTATTTTTTTACAATTCTTGCTACGATAAATTTTTTTTTGAATTTTTTAAATAAAATTGTTTACAAATTATTTTCAACAATTTTAAATTCATGAACTTGAATATTTTTTGTACTTACTTTTGCCATTTCACTTGCATCCATTAATTTTTCTCTAAAATGATCAGTTAAATTTTTTGATACAAAACCAATGGTTTTTGGCATTTTTATTTTTAATTGCTTTAAGTTAAATGATTTATCCTTCTTTCTTTTTTTTTCTAAAATTCTAAAAATTAAAAGCACAAAGTTTGAAAGTTCTATTTTTTGTCAGCCTTATGAAAGTCGAAACGATTTTATAAATCACTTTTCGCTTATCGAAATATGCAAACCTGATACCATTAATGAATATTTAAATCCTGAATATTGTATTATATTATAGAACAAAAAAATTTTGCTGTTTGAACTTGAAATTTGTTTTAACAAACAAAAAAGAAATCTGAAAAGCCTCTAAATTTATGATAAAAACTTTACATATTTTAATATACCATGATATAAAAAATCTCGTTATTTTAAATCGGAAAAAATAAGCAGTAAAATGAATACAATTTACAGTATATTTTTTACACAAATTTTTTATCTTTTTCTAGATTGTCTTGCCTCTTTTGCGCTGAGCAGACAATATTTCATGATAAAAACATGCATTCAAGGAACAATTTAGTCAAAAGACATATTATTCTTTTGTTTTTTATCGTGTAATAAAAATTTAAATGACTACAAAAGGGGTGCGCTCAGATTGATATTATTGTATAAAAATAAATCCATTTTTGATATAAAAAAATTTTAATTTCTTGGTAAAGAAGAAAAAAAGTTGCTTTTCTAATCAAAAATCTTGTAAAAAAATGGGAAACGGTGAATGCTCAAAATGTAGCTGTCGAACATTTGCGATGAAACCAGTAAGTTTTTTTTTATTGACTGCTAAAATTATTATGTATCTAAAAATTTATATTTACAGGAGCAGAGAGCTGGAGCTGTTGTAATTGGAATCTTAACAATTGGTATTCTCAATGTTTCAGAAGATACACTATGCGTCTGTAATCACCATTATATACGTCATGAAAGGTAAACATGTTTGAATCATGCCAGAATCATAAATTAAAAGAACATTTCGTTTTTTTCGAAAAATTGTTATCAAATACTTTTCGGCCATTATAAATTCATCTTGTTTTTACAATTTCGCAGATTCTACTTCTACAACTTTTTTTATAACTAACGTAACCAAAAAAATAATGTTTTTCTTGTTTCCGAACTATTTTTTTTTTCTAAATAAATTTATTCTATTTAATTTTTGCGTTAAATTCCAATGATTTTTTAAGAAAAAAAGACGGAGAGAATCAATATAAAATCAGAGGTAATACATCAACTTTCAAAAAGTAATTAAAAATCAACAAAAGCGAGAAGACCCAACAAAAATCAATACAACATTAAAAAATAATTAAATACAAAGATAATAATATAATATCAATCTGAGCGCATCCCTTTTACAGTCATTTAAATTTTTAAACAAAAGAATAATATATCTTATGACTAAAAATGTGAACAATCAAGTGAAACGTGACAGAATTTTGAGTACAGTATTATCAATAAATTGTATAATAATAATCGCAGGCACAAAGTATACATAATCATAGACAGAAATAATTGGGCCGCTTTTAGTATCAAAGTAAAACAGGATAAAAAAAAATATTATCGTGCAACAAAAAATGTGGACAACAAAATAGTAGAACGCATTCTGCAATTTTTTCTAAAATTTTTAAAAAAAAAAGATAACATATTTTCCTCCCCCTATTTTACCAAATATTACAGAAAGGGATAAAATGATTTCTGCTGTTGGCTCCTAATTGTTTATTTATGTCGTGCTGGCAAATAATGACCATTTGTTACTTTATTAACAAGCTCACAGGTACTCAAATGAGACTAGTCGCGCAACGCCAAATAGAAAAATTGAAGATAAAAAGTAAGAAAAAACAGATTTTTAAGCACATTCCTTCAGATTCCTTGATTTACAGGCCTTATATCACAAATCCAACTCGATGATCTCTTTTTCCTGGTCTTTTTACATATATATGTAAAGTACCAAGTTTTAAAAATGTCTAGTTATGCTCAAACTTTCCCCAGAAGAAGTTAGTCTCATTTGAGTACCTGCTTGCAAGCTTTTTAATTGATGAAGAAGCATTTAATATTTCATTTTTACTTCCAATGATTTTACATTTAAGAACTTGCAGACCTGACAAAGACAAAAGAATTTTAAATATTTTAAATTCAAATTTTCAAAATGCTTTCAAAGTTTTTGCTTTATATTTCGGTGGAGCAGCATTGAAAAGTTCAGTTCAAAGTAGGGATGGTAGGGATCGGAGCGCCCGGGCGCAAGGGGGTCTGCGCCTGAGTTTTGAGCCCGGAACCAAAAACAAAACCTAATACTAAAATTTTTTTGAAAGTTTTTTTTTAAAACTGGAATTATTATTACACAATAGTAAACTGAAAAACGTAAAAAAAGTGTTTTAAATAGTAAATTATATACTTATTTGTGTTAAAATGACTTGAGATTTTTTACCATTATTTTACCAAAGTACCGTATTTTAACATTTATTACTATTAAAAAGTAAAAAATTACGTCAATTATTTAAAAAAGTATTTTTTTATCGTTTTTTATGTAGAAATAACATTGTACACAGGGCCGTATACAGAAAAAAATTTCAGGGGGGGCTAACCTTTGATCTTTTGCCGCAAGCGGCAAAAGATCAAAGGAATTCATCAATTTCAGGGGGGGCTATAGCCCCCAAAGCTCCCCCCTGTATACGGCACTGATTGTACAGTAATTTTTTGTGGCAAAAATTTCGGCCGCAAAATTGGGGGCGAAAAAGCGGCACGTCCGGGATTTTGTGTTTTATTTTCATGTCATAAATCGAAAATAGTAAGCAAAAACTTTGAGGCACAATGAATGAATGTTAAAGTTTTTTATCAAAATATCGTTCATCCTGTTAAAATCATGTATTCTTTCCAAAAAAGTGTTTTTTTCTCAGATGAGATTTTTGCATTTTAATTAACTATCGAGAAAAAAGAACTTATTCTCTTTTTGACTTCTTCTAATGAGAAAAATGTTTTTTATCAATGAGTATGCCTTTTTTGATTACAATATTTGCTCATTTGCTAGAGTCTTTCTGTCTTCACAAACTAATGGAATTATTCAACATGAAAAAAAGTTTTTTTTATTATTTTTTCCAACCCTTTTTCCTTTGTTCTTTTATAACTTAATGGAAAAAAAATGGTGATAGTTTATTGGTTGAGGATACTGTAGTTTAACGAAAGAAACAAGCAAAATTTTGTAAGGGTTTTTTTTTTCAGGATGAAAATGTTAGTTTCGGAATTTTTCGTAAATTTTTTTTGGAATTTTTTTTTAGAATTAGATTTCGTAGAAAACATATTTTTAGGTAAAATTTTTTCAGAATGCAAGCAGTGTTGCCAAGGTGCCGGCTCCGGAGCCGGCGCTTTGGTGACGGCGCCG
>CABFKP010001224.1:0-12218 GCA_901779475.1 Panagrolaimus davidi
TTACCGAGGGGTAATTTACCGGTAAATTAAAAACATTTGTGTGTAGGACAAATGATGAAAATTTTTCCAAAATTAATTTTCATAAAAATTTTTCTGAGACGGATATACTAAAAATTTAGCTCTTTTTTCTTATAAAACACGTTTTTTGCGTTTTTGGGCATCAAAATTGTATTAATAGCGACAATGAAAAATCAAAAAATGATCTGTTTGGTCAAGAATAAGTTATTTTCGCTTAAAACTCAATTATTAAGCATGCTTTAGACTTTTAAAGTCATTTCCAAGCTAAATCTGGGTGAATCTGGAAGCTAGAGGCATTTTTTGCATTTCCGGTAAATTTAACGAAGATCAAATTTGCCGGTTAATGACCAACCCTACTTTCGTTGAAAAAATATGTATATTCGAAGTGTAAAAGATACTTTTATATCAAACAAAATGCAATGATTTATTCAATACAACTGTGCAATCTTTGTTCTTTTTATTGATCAAAATTTGTTTGTTAGGAATAATGAAAGAAATAACATTTATTTAATGACAAAGTTTAAAAGATTATAAAAGATAGAGAAAAAATCTTTTTTAATTTTTATGTTAAATTATTGTTGTTTTGCAGCTTTTTCTCTTTCATTAATTGCAAGTTTAGTCTTTTCAAGTTCCAACTTTGCAAAATAAACCATTAAAGATTCTGGTAACGCAAAAGCCAATGATTGAAGTTGATGTTGAATGCAGCCTGTTGTTTCTGGGATAATTCCAATAGTTCGAATAGCAGATTGTGCATAAGCTTTTGCCGATAATGCCATCAATGAAACTTTAACCTTTGACATATTTGTTGAAACATAACCAGGACAAAGCGTTTGAATTGTAATTCCAGAATTTGCATATTCCAATCGAAGAATACTGCTAAAATGATTGACAAAAGCTTTTGAAGCACCATAAGTTGCAACTTGTGGACATTTAACATATGCGGCACCAGAGGAAATATTTACAATAATTCCAGCATTTCTTTCAACCATTTGTGGAATAACTGCAGCTGTAAGAATCGAAACTGGAATCATATTTACAATTGCAATATCTGCATTCTCTTGAAGATCAACTTTATGCAACATATCTGGAACAGCATAAGAGAGGCCAACGTTGTTTACTGAAAATAGAAATTGATGATGAAACGATTTTACAAACTAGGTTCTAATCTTGCTAGTGCAATCTTTATCTCATTTTATTTTTTTGATAAAAGTTTTCGTTTTTAGAAACTACATTAAAAATGAAATGATAGTAATCAAAAATATTGTTTTTTGTTTTTTTCTTTACTATCGTCCAAAAAAATTTCAAGAAAAAAGAGATAGTAACATAAAAACAAAAATTTGAAAAATTTTGGTTACTTTCGTTTTAGAAATTGATAAAAATGAAATGACAGTAATAAAAAAATATTGTTTTTGTTTATTTTTCTTTATTATCGTCCAAAAAAATTTTGAGAAAAAAGAGATAGTAACACAGAAACAGGAATTTGAAAAGTTGTGGTTACTTTCGTTTCAAAAATTAAATTGATTTTAAGTTGTCACTTTGAAAATTAGTAAAATTTACCAAAAAGCTGCTTTAATCCGTAATATTATCTTTTTGGTAAAAACGGATTTGTTTTTGTAATGTTTATTAACAAAAGTTTCGTCTTGCTTAAAAACTGATGTGCTTTTATTGCTCTAAAAAACTTACCAAGAATTCCAATATCTTTCTTTTCAATAACAGAGATAATTTTCTTTTTATAATCATCGACATTCGCATTTGTAAAATTATAAGCAATTGTTTCAACTTCAATATTTTTGCATTCTTTTTTAATTTCTTCCTTCACAGAATCCAGCTTTGTTTGAGTTCGAGAAATTAAAATAATATTAAATCCTTTTTTTGCTAAATCAAAAGCATATTCTTTTCCAATTCCATCTGTACTTCCAGTAACAATTGCCCATTTTGCACCACCAGAAAGCTTATGCAAATCCAAGGGTGTTGCAATTAAATATGGATAAACAATTTCATAAATGGCACGAAAGAATCGATAAATAAAATATGTTAAAGCGACATATGCAAGGGTATTGAGAGTGCATTGACAAACCATTTTTAAATAACGCTAAAACTTTAAAATAAAAATGAAAAATGTTGGAGGAAAAAAGCAATGGGGAAAAATATTTATAGCTTTGTTATTGATTTCACAGCACAAATGAGACACAAAGGTTTATTTGTGTCTCGTTTGTGCTGTAAAAAAGACTTTGCAGCACAAAAGGGACACAAGGCAGTCAAAACTAACAGGGTTTTTCTTTTTTTAACATCAGTTAAAAACCAGCGGAGTCGCTTGCTTTCACTTAAAAGTGGAAGAAAGAGAAGAAAAAAACACGTAGTTTCAAAACACAAAGCACCAGAAAAATTGAAAAATTTGGGTTGTGCGATAAGATTTAAATTTTTAAAAAATTTTTTTGAACTTTTTATCATTTTTATCTTTATTGAAGCGGATTTCCAGTAATAGTAACAAAAAATCGATACAAATAATTTGTAATTACTATCTTTGCTGAAAAATTTGCATATCAGAAATTTTTTCCATGTACAATACTATGATTTATTGAACATAACTGTCAAATCCGTTTTTGAATATCTGCAAAAAGAAAACGTCTGCCATGACGAATCGTCCTTTTATATTTGAGCTTCCTAAGAATTGTAAATTGTATTGGTGTTTGATTAGAAACAAGGAAATTTCTAAGAATTAAAATCTCAAAAAATTCACATCAAAATACAAAGAACACATAAGGAAACGATTTTTAAAGGAAATGTGACAGTTTTTTGTTTCTTTTAATTGTGAAACACAATAAATTAAAATTTTTAAAGATTGTAAAATTTTTAATCATGGAATTTTGAGGTGATTAAAGATTATTTTAACAAGCTTCCTTTTACCTGTCAGAAACAGTAATTTTGGTACTAAATAAGTAAAAAGGGTATTGGAAAGGAGCTTACAAACTTTTATTTCATCTGAAAGAAATTGTTTAGAAATATGATGATATCGGACGCTGTTTTGATAACTATAGAAATTATATTTTTTACATTTCATTTTTCGGTTTTATTTGTTTTAATTATTAATCAAAAAAATAAATTTCCTGGAGCTTTTTATAATATGCTTCGATTATTATTTGCAACAGATATTTTATTTTATATTACTGTAAGCATTTTAAAAATACCGTTTTTAAAACCTAAAATAAAACAAAATTTTTTCAGTCTTTTGGATCTAAAATTCCAGCATTTGGTTTTTTCAGAAATTTTTTTGAAACTGATACTATTGTTGCAAAGTTAGAACAAATTGTTACTGTTGAATATTTGGTTCCACTGCAGTTTTTGATTCAAACTTTTATATCTTTCAATAGATTTACAGTGTTTTGGTTTCCATTCACTTACAAAAAAGTAAATAATCTTTCTTATTTTTTTGTATTTCATTCTAAAACTCATTTTTTTTTATGAAAGTTGATATATCAAATGATAGATCTAAGAAAGGGGAAAACATTGCAACCATTTTTTTCAAAATTATGCAAATTTTAGTTTCAGAATATTTGAATAAATCCTCTGAGGAACATTGAACGAAAACGGATTTGATTTTCGTTTTTCTCAACCGTATTTTAGCCTATCTTGAAAATTTCATGTCTGTAGCTAAAACCTGAACTTTTTTTTCGTCGTTCTTTCTTTGAATTTGAAAAAAAAGAGTTCTAAAGGTTAAAATTTAAGATTTGGAAAAGACAGTGGTACTCCGTTGTTATATTAATTATTCCAATATTTAAATTAATACCTTGGATATTAGAACCTGCAAGATTCGTTTATTCTCAAACTGGTCTTGTTTTTTTGACTTATGTAAACAAAGATTCAGAAACTTCCAATTTATATCTTACATTTGTATTCAGTTGTGTAACAATAATTATTGCAGCAATATTTAATCTTTTAGCTGTAATTAAACATTTTATTCATAAATATAAAAGTCCAAATTTAATTCAATTAAAAGAAATTACTTTTCTTTGTAAGATTTTTCCCAAATTTTTTTTCAAACGCCAAAAAAAACTGTTGTATCTGTAAATACTGACTTTAAAAAATATATATATTTATATTTGAAAATTTCAGATATGTCTTGCATCTTATTTTTCATTCACCTTATTTTTTGTTTGATAATTATTGGAAGAACATTTTTTGAAGATAATGTAATCATCGCATTTCTTCTCCAAGGACTAACAGTTATTACTATTGATATTATTGCATGGTGTGGTAGTATTTCTTTGTTAATTGTTAGGTATCATTTGCGTTTTTTAAATTCTGCCCAAGAGTTTTGTTTTTTTAGCAAATTTGTACGAAAAACTTATTTCAATTTTTATCTAAATCTGTTCAAGCGAAAGAATCAAATATCACTTAAAGTTCCAGTAGTTCAAATGAATCAATCCCAACATAAATTTTTACCACCGAAAATTCAATAGTCATGAAATTTGGTGAATCATTTTTTGGTTTTTCATTTTTCGAAATTTAAAGTTGTTTATTAAATGTGCATTCACTGGTCACAAAAGTCAACGCTCTCATAAAATACAATATTTTTAATTTATGAATTAATTAGTTTTTTTATAATAATTATAATTTAAGCAAAAAAGCCAAACTATTTCACTTTGCTTGGAATTTATATATATATATATGCAAAATAATTTGTTATATTGTTGTCTTTAATCTAAAGTTACTGTAATCTTTTTTATATGGTTTTTAATCTTTTATTCTTTTTGTTTATTTTAGTAAAAACTTTTCCTCTTTTTCCCTCCATTTTTAATTATAAATCATAAACGCAACAAAGGAAGAATAACCTTTGTTGCGCTTTTCCCCTCTTTGAGATTATGCCGACAAAGGATCATATTTTGGATTCAAAATATGATCCTCTCTTTGGCCCGCAAAGTTGTATAAATATTCTCCTCTTTTCCTTATTTTAAGTCAGTCTTAACTTTTAAGTTTTTACTTTTAATTCTACCATTTGCTTTTCGTTTGTTTGCTTTAATAAAATAATAAAATAATATAAAAATAAACTAATTGTTGGAAACATTGAATTTATAACATATTTCTCCAGCGAACTATTTTTTTTTACATTTTTTTTTTCTGTTTTTATTTGTTTATTCAAATGTGCACTTTTTTGTGCTTTTTCGTATAAATTCTTTTCTCGTTTTTGTTCTTTTGATGATAGCAAATAAAATTGGATTCGATCAGTATGTAATTACATACTCAGTAAATCATAATTTAAATTAATTTAAGAATGTTATTCTTGAGACACTTTTAAATATCGGTACGAGTCGTACAGTCATCATACGACTCAAACTTCATTTGTTTGTTGCCTCAAAAATCTTTGGTAATAATCAAATGTAAATGGAACAATTTTTTGATTAAAATTGAATATTAATATTCTTTTATAAAAAATAAGGAACATGTCAAACACACAAAAATCAGTTTTTTACTATTGCAGCTGATTGATGACGCATGGCGTTTCTTTCATCCATTCGTGTTTTTTTTTTGAAAGAAGATATGTATGTACGTCATTCAACAAATAAAAATAAAGAAAGCACTCCATCAAGTTTAAAGCTTGATCTTTTTCACCCAAGAAAAAAGACTTTCTCAAAGAGAACAAAAAAAAACAAATGCGGATTTTTCAGTTGTTGCTTATTGATTCCCCCATTGAATGGATTTTTTGCTGCTGCGTTTAAACTTTTTATGATATTTTTTGTTTCTTTTTTTTGATACACAATTTTTANTTTTTTTTGATACACAATTTTTAGCTTATCTTTCTAGTCAGACTGTAGCATTTTTCACACGTATTTTTTTCTGTTTGACATACTTGAGAAATTATTAGTAAAAATCTTCAACAATATTTTTTGTAATTTAACATACCGCACTTGTTGAGTAAATTCAACTAATATTATCGTCGGGTTTTAATGTCATCTTAAATTTTGTTTTCAGCGTCATTACGCTTTAATTTTTGGGGATTTGTAAAAAAATCTCATGTTTACGTGTGTTTTTTCGTAATTTTTATTTGTCAAAAAAGAATTCCCATCTTGTCCCGTCCTTCAAGTTGGGCCTTTACTAAAACATTTCATTCCACAAAATTTTAGTTTTACCCTACGTACAGCATAAAAATTTGAAAAATTAACAAAGCATCAAATGTACAGGGGGATAAAAATAAAAAGATTTTTCGATTGTAATGTTTTTTACTGAGTGCCTTCTAGTTCAGGGATGTGCGTACTTCCGGGGAACACTTTTCAGCAAATTTTTTCTCAATATTGTAAAAATTATTGTTTTTTTTTTAAATAATACATTTCTGATCTACTTCATAGCTTATATCTGTGTCCAAACAGAATTTAAAAATATGCTTTTATTAAAAATTTATAGCTTACTTCCACTCCCTTTTTTAAACTGAATTCCGTTTGTCACTTCCGCCAAAACGGGAGCGAAAATGAGCCCTATTTTTTTAATAAAATCGTATATTTAAATTCTGTTTCGACAGATATAAACTTTGATAAAAAGTAGATCAAAAATGTATTATTTAAAAA
The DNA here is from genome assembly GCA_901779475.1 of Panagrolaimus davidi. Taxonomy (NCBI): domain Eukaryota; kingdom Metazoa; phylum Nematoda; class Chromadorea; order Rhabditida; family Panagrolaimidae; genus Panagrolaimus; species Panagrolaimus davidi. The sequence goes on from CABFKP010001224.1 coordinate 6,579, forward strand.
AAAACAATTATTTTTTCAATATTGAGAAAAAATTTGCTGAAAAGTGTTCCCCGGAGAGGTACTTCCGCACATCCCTGTTCTGGCTGCGGCACTGCCTTCCCCACGTTAGTCGAAAAGTCAACTTTCCATAATTTTTAAAGCGATACATCTCAGATTGCATACAATATTTTAAAAAATGCAACCTTGGAAATACTTCCCCCCTACATTCTCCTTTGATGACACATCGTTGTTTGAAATTTGTTGATTTTTTTGATTTACAAAGGATTTTTTCCAGAGAACCATGCTGCCGACTTATGAAATGATATCAAATTCCTCTCCTTTTTTAACAAAAGCTGTTACCATAAAAAATATTACAACTTTAATAAATTTTCGTCAAAAGGTACAACAAAATTTTTCATTTCCGTATTTTATGCTTGAGTATATTTCAAAGAACTCTAAAGTTCATTTATCCCAAAAACTGATGAAAGCTTGTAAATATTTGAGGATTTTACAAATCCATTTTGGATTCTCTCATTTTAATGTGCTTGGATTTTCGCTGGACAAAAAAAGGGGTTGTAAAACACTTAATTTACGACTGCAATTTCGAATTTTTGATGATATGCCATTGTGTGATGCCATCTTTGAAGACGCTGATAAATTTATGATTGAATTTAAACAAATAAAAGTTTGGCAAAATCTTACCATTTATTTTACTCCAAATAAACAACAACAATATAAGCAAATTCTTGAAAGAATGGATTTATCAAATCTTCGTGAACTGGCATGTAAAAACTTTTACAAAGATATTACTGATGATGTTATTGCACAAATTTTGCAACCTTCGCTTGAAAAAATTTATTTTGAAGTAAATTCAAAACATGTTTATTTTAATTTATTATATTATGCTTTTGAAACTCTTCTAAATGCTTTTCATCTTGAGTAAGTTTTTTTTATAAAAGAGAAACACATCGAACACAAAGCGAATAAATCATTCTTTTTTGATCCGATTTCTGGCAAAGTGCTTTTGTTGGCATTCAAAAAACCGCCGAATTTAAAAATCTCTTGCTTAAAATTTTTATGTTTTTCTCGGATAAAAAAATTTTTTTCACAAACTCTTACAAAACATTACGAAAAAAACGAACTTATAGGGTGGTTAAAAATCCGATAAAAAATCGCTAAAAAAAGATAATTTCGTTTTTTTCGTAAAGTTTTGTAAAAGTTTGTAAAAAATTTTTTTTATAGAAGAAAAACATAAAAATTTTAAGCAAGAGATTTTTAAATTTGGCAGTTTTTCGAATGCCAACAAAAGCAATTTGTCAGACATCGGATCAAAAAAAAGGGCCTTCGTTTCGATGTGATTTTGGTATTTAATAAGAAAAAACGGTGGTGAAAAGAGTGCCCTTGAATTTTAACCCGACGTATAATTATTATTTTATTTCACTCGACGCATCATGTTTTACAAAATAATTATGGATTTCTAATATAATTTTAGGATTACATCAAACGATATTTCATCGGATTCTGCACTTTCATCCATAAAATTTAATGCACTACTTTCCATAAAAAGAAAAACAAAATTTAAAGGCTGTAAAATTGGATGCTTAAATTTGGATGTTGAAATCAATGATATTTTAAAATTTTGTGAAACTTTTATGGAAATTCATGGAACCCTTACTTTATTATTTTGCAGCACCCGTGAAAATCCTGATTTTATAACATACTTACGAAATTCTAAAAAACTTTGGGAAGAAGAAAAGAAGATTCCTATTTGTTGCATTATCTGTAAATTTATGGATCAAGATCCGCATTTATCTTTTGAAACACATCACTATGAAATAATTTAATTTTTTTTGTTTTGTGGTTTGTATAAAAAAGTGATAAATTTAAATTTGGGGTTTAACATCCAAAACATAATTTTTTTGTAAATATAGTTGTAATTAATTTTTAATAAAATTTTGGACCGCCATAAAATTTTTTTTTTCGCTTTTGCTATAGTCATTTTTTTCTATAATCATTGATACAATAATAAACTTTCGGCATCAAATAGCTGAAGCAGAATTTTTTTATCCGAAAAAAATGGTTAACTGGAACTGACAGATTCAAGGGAGAGAGGGTGTCACATTTATTAATTGTGAATCGGAAGACTCTCGAAAAAATTTATTTAAAAACTTCAAGGTACTTTTTTCGTTTTCGCCCCCCTCAAAAAATTCATTCACAAAAAGAGTTTTAAAAAAATCGCTTTTAAAAAACTATCACATCATCAATTCGCACAAAATACGCTAAAAATAACAACCATCAAAATCTTTAAAGAATGCGATTACAAAAACAAAGTTTAAAATTTATAAACAACAAAACAATGTCAAAATATCCATCGAACCATCATTTAAATTTATTAATTAAAATATTCGAGTTCACTATCAAAAGCTTCTAAAATAAATAGACGATTTAAAGAAAAGCAAAATAAAATATAAAAAACATACTCCTCCAATCGTTCAATAATTGGTTTTCAATAGTGGGATCATATTGGCGGCTTTTGCTTGCATCTTCTTCTTCACAAAATTTTGTAACAATGTTATGTTTCATTGCATCTGACATTGATAATCTTTCATTGGGATCAAAAGTAATAAGGGAGCTCAAAAGATCATAAAATGCAATTTTTTCTAAAATATTTATCAAATTTAGCAGAATTTTAAAATGAATTAAAGAGGAAGTCCCAAGCACATCGAAAGGAATGCTCTTTTTTGGTCAGATGTCTGGCAAAGTGCTTTTTTTAGAATTCGAAAAACCGCCAAATTTAAAAATCTCTTGCTAGAAATTATTTTGTTTTTCTCGGATAAAAAATTTTTTCACAAATTTTTACAAAACTTTACGAAAAAAACGAACTTATCTTTTTTTGGTGATTTTTTAGCTGGTTATTAATTACCCAATAAGTTCGTTTTTTTTCTTAAAATTTTGTTAAAGTTTGTGAAAAATTTTTTTTGTCCGAGAAAAACATAAAAATTTATAGCAAGAGATTTATAAAAATTTGGCGGTTTTTCAAATGCTAAAAAAGCACTGTGCCAGACATCGGATCAAGTAAAAAGAACAATTTTCCCACTTTCAATTTGATGTGCCACACAATACTAATTTTGTCAGGTAAATAAAAAAATACCAATGCTTCCAAACACGAAAAACCATTGTTGAATCATCTTTTTTTATCACCCTTTGCATAAAAAATGCGAATACAAAAAAGACCAATGCTTTTTGCAAAAATCATAAGAAAAAATTTGTAAAGAGTGGGATTCCCCTTTTACATACCATCTTTGGTGCAAGATTGCAACACAATCTTTTCACCAAAAATTTCTGCCCAACTTTTTCCAGGATAAGTTTTGCCTTTAAAATATGCATCATAAAAATCAACATTAATACTTTTAAGATATTTTTCTGATGGAGTTTTTAGAGTCTGATGATACAAATCTAGCAAAGATTGGCCAGTCTCCGCCTCAAAGAGATAGCTGTCAGCGATTATCATTTCAGCAATAATAACTCCAACAGACCAACAATCAGCTTTAAAAAAATACACGGATTTAACATATAAAAGTTGCAATAACAAAAAGCTACCTTTAAAATCAAAAGCTCCTCCCATAATTAATTCGGGTGCTTCATATCCTACGGTACCGCGATATGGGGATTTATTTTTTGCTGCTTCGGAAGCTGGAATTAATCGATCAAAATCAATTAATTTTGCATAATTTTTAGGACCAGCAATTACTACATTTCCATATTTTAGATCCTATAAAAAAGATCACCAAATTTCATAGAAATAATAACATTAAAAGAATTATCCAAGCCAAGTAAAAATTTTTTCCATTTCATATCTCAACACAAAAGCAATATCCTCAGATAAAAAAAGTTGTATTCTTTATAAAACATGCGTAGCTTTTGTTCTTTTTTTTATGTACCAAAGCATAATTTATTAGAAAATTAAAAATGTGGTAAAAAAATGAGAAAAATGTTTCCAAAAAACCAAAATAAGTTAATTTTCGTTAAAAGCAGTGTTTTAGGTTTTTCGGTTTTTGGTGCGGCGGTTTTGTTAAAAGTCATGTATTTCTCACTTTTCAAAACATGAATATCGAAAGCCAATTAAAATAATATGATTTTAAAGTTAAAAATTAAAATTTATTAAAATAAGCATTTTTAATGAATATAAAAAATGCTTTTTTTAATTAATAGATGCCAGAGCCCGAAAATAAAAAGGGATATTTTCGGGCTCTGGCATCTGACCCCGCGACACCAATCCGATTCTCGGCTTTTTTTTTACATATTTGGGTATGTAACCAGCTAATAACCATGTTTCGATTGATCGAAACATAATTTATCGGTAAATTGTGCAGCACTACTTTTTATGAATGCAATTTTTTTACCTGATGATATTGCTTCTTTGGTGAGATACGTTTAGTAAAAAATGTAAAAAGTTTTTGTTTGACTTTGCTAATCTTTTAGAAATTAAAACTATACTGCATGAATTATTTGAAGTTTATGAATGTGATGAACACCAGAAAATATTTGAGCTGATAAACGTGCCACTTCATCCATTGATTGAATTGGATTTCCTTCCAAATATTCTTGTAAATTACAAGTTCCCATTTCTTGTACAAAATAGAGGGCTGTATCATCTCTCCAAGCATCTAATAATTTTATAATCTGAAATTTACATTTTACACAAAAAATTAATGAAAAATTAAATAAATTTTCTTATTTTTTTAATGAAAAATAAGAAAATTTCTTTAAATTAATCAAAACATACATGTTTGTGATTACACATTCGAAGGAAAGCTAATTCCCGAAAAGCTGCATTAGGATTTTCAGTTTTGATGGAACTTCTTTTAATTGCAACATTTTGTTTTTTAATTGTATCAGAAAAGCACCTAAAATAGTTTGGCACTTTTATAAAAATATTTTTAAACTAAATTTTAAAATTTTTGCTTACGCAACTGTACTAGCAACTCCAGCTCCAAGGGATCCAATATGGCAGTACCTAGGCTTTACCACAAAACCTGTTTTATCACATTTTACCAGAGACATACCTAAATCCTAAAGCTAGAAAAAATTGTTCTAAATAATTTTATTTAACACAAAATCGATAAATTTTCAAAGGAAAATGAAAAATAAACCACAAAACAAAATATTGTTGTTTTTACTTGAAAAGGGGTAAGTAAAATTTTGGTCCGTCAATAAAAAAGGAAAATAATTTTTGATCAAAGTATGATGGAAAAAAACGTGTTTTTTTTCAAAGACTTTATGACAATAAAATGAATAAGAATTTTTTAAGTAACAAAATTAATGATTAAAACAAATACAAAAAAATGTAATTGAATTTTTTGTGTCTCATTTTTTGCAAATAAATGGAATAAATTTTTAGTTCATACTAGGGTTGTTCATTCCCCTTCCTCAAGGAATTCCCGGGGAATTCCCCGATTTTCGGCTTGGAATGAAACGTATTCCCCGCAAAATTTTCTTTTGGCTTTAAAGAATAGAGATTGTTTTTATATTAACAAGGGAAGTACGCGAAGTGTTTTTCGAGTTTTGACTTCCAAAAAGGTTTAAATTAAAGATATGATGCCGCAAACGTATTTGTGAAAGTATTAGCGGCTAATGGCTATCCAAAAAATTATAATCTCT
>CABFKP010001234.1:0-12213 GCA_901779475.1 Panagrolaimus davidi
ACAAGAAACCAAATGAATATGAAAAAGATGTTACTGAAGTCGATCTTCAAAAGCCTTGAAAAACGCAGTTATAAATCTTTTTCCAGAACTTTTAAAAAAAATCAAGATTTTTCATTTTTTTTAACATCTTTTCTTGCAAATTTTAAAGCATTTTTGTTATTGGTTTTAACTTTTTTAAAAAATGAGTGGGAAGATTTAGGCAGGATGAAAAGAGCACATTTTTGCATTCTTGCACTATGATGTTATTTTTTTAGTACATTTTCTACTGTTAATAAGTGCTTATAAATAAAAACATTTCTACAATTATTTTTAAGTTTTTAAAAATAATAATGTCTTTCCACTTTTTTTTTAAATAACAAATAACACATTTAAATGCTTTTTAAAAAAAAACAAATTATAGCGGTTTTCACTTTTGAACTTTGTTTCACTCAAAAAAGTTATGAACGAAACTGCTTTACAAGTTTTTACTGTCAAAGATATTGAAGCATTTGGTAATCGTTTGCATATAAATACTTTTGTTAATACAATGACAAATGGATTAGCTGCATATTTAATTTTTAAATATTCAACAAAAGCCATGAAAACGACAAAAAAATTTATTTCGTTAACTATTTTTGGGGCTTATCTTTTGGATTTTCATGTTTCATTTCTTTTTGGACTTTTTACTTTAATTCCATCGACGCTTGTTTGTTCGGCTGGAGTTACACGGAATTGGGGTTGGCAAGTAGTTGCAGCAAATTTTGTAAGTTTAATAGTGAGAACTACGTTGTTAAAAACATAAAAAGTGTGTATGGTAGAGTGGTAGAGAGCGCTTTCCTTACGACCAAGACCTTCCAGGTTCGAGTTCACTTGCGTGCTTAGCACAGGTCAACGAATAGCAAGCACTAAGAAAAGCTGTCTTAGCATCCTTTGGTATACCCCCCCCTCGATTTAATATCTTATATGGGGTAGGTTAACCTTTTAGCTAGACTTAAAATTTAAAAAGTAGCCTCATTTCGCATTTATTTGTTTGTTCTTAGGCAATGATGCATATATCAGTCAGTTTTGGTGGAATGGCAATATTTTTTTCTTTACTCTATCAATATCATTCTTTAAACAATAATGCTGAAATATTTTATAAACCAAAAATTATTATTGCAATGCTTTCTGCAATGATTCTCTATGGTGTCCCTCCGGCTACATTATCACTTTCACGTACTGATTATGAATTTGCAAACAATTATGTAAAAGAACATTATCCCCAACATTATCCTCTATTTATTCAGGGATTATGTATAACAAATAGGGTTGATATCTGGATTTTAATTTGGGTTTTGGATGTCGTGTTTCAAATAGCTTTGGCATATTTAATTGCAGTATTTTTTGTAATAAAAATTGTTAGAAAATTGAGAACTTTAAAATCTTCAATGTCAAAAGAAAATTTAAGAATTCAAAAACAATTTTTTATGGCTTTAATTGCACAATTAAGTATTCCATTTATATTTATCGTTTTGCCACTTTCATTTTTGGTTATTAATTTGGCGCTAGGTGTTCGAGATATTGCAGGTAAAATATTATTGATTATTCTAAAACACTTATAAAAAACTTTTTTAGAACTTTCACATTGGGTAATGCAATTTTTTTGTTTTCATTCTTCTGGAAATGCCATTGCAGTTATGATAATATTTAAACCATACCGATTAACATTAATTAGATGGATGAAAAGAATAAAACGTTTGGTATTTTGTCGAAAAGCAACCGTTGAAAATTTGATGATGGTTTTGCCGACTCCAACAAACACATCATCTGGAATACACACAATGAGAAACAACTAAACGTAAAATTCAAAACATCATTTTTATTTCCCAACACACATTTATTATTCATATGCAGTTAAATTTTTAAAAAAAAAAGGAAGTTTGAACTCGTTGGTCATAAAAATATATTCTTTGTTGTATTTTTTGTTCTTTTTGGATTAAAGGAGGCGGACTTTTTGATCCATTTTTTAAAAAAGAAGGATTTCGAAATATTTCTTTTTTTCCAACCCTTCGATATTCGTTTGTTAAAAAAATAAAAACAATGGAAATATTTTTTCATTTCAAGAGTTTGCCTGAATCACGAATATCGAAGGGTTGGAAAAAAAGAAATATTTCGAAATCCTTTTTTTTAAATGGATCAAAAAGTCCGCTTCCTTTAATATGCAGTTTATAATAACGAATGCTTTTACAACACTGTCTATTTTACAAATTCACGTGAAAAACAATTATAATTAAGTGAAACATTTTACTTATATAATCACTTTAAAATGTTAATCATTATGACACAAAAACAAAGAAAAATTTTTTTTTTCATGAAGACAAAATCGTGATTCCTTTGATGCCACATACCCACTTATAAATTAATGACGTTTGAAGAAAGGCAATGTGAACCTTAATTTTAAAACGGTTAAATCTTGTACACAATTTTCCCAGCATAATACGACAAAAATTTACGGTTTCAAAGAAGTGAGTTTTGTATTTAAAACCATATTTTTTCTTCTGAAAGCTTGGAAAAAACAAAGAATTCACAAATCATACAAAAAACATTAATTAAAAAACAAATAAATATTTAAACACAAATCTTTTATTCCGAAAAATTTATTTTTTCAAATATAACCACTTTTTCCTCAATGGAAGCTTTAACAGAAATTATAAGAATTTCATCTTTAATTATTCAATGCAGTTCACAAGGCCTTGAACTTTTGTTAGTAATATTTTTAACATCTCAATATTTTAAGAAAAAATCAAATTTCAAATCTGCATATTTTGTTATTTTAAATATTGGATATATTTTTGATGTTGTACTTTTTATAACTTTGATGATATCTTTTACTTCATGGATTCCATATACTTCTGCGTTTTATAGCTATTTAATGTCAATGCAAGAATGGTATATTTTGTTTTTTATAACAATTTGGAATGTTATTTTATGTTTAAATCGATGTACAGCTTTAATCTTTTATTTTAAATACGAAAAGGTTTGTGAATCTTACAATTTTTTTGAGATTTCATGAATTTCTGATGACGGAAATCGAAATTGTTGTATAATAAATCTTAATGTTTTTTGAGCTTTCAACGTTTTTAAATCTACAGGTTGGAATCAGCTGTTGAGTCAGAAAATGACTTGGCGTTGTGTTTTTTTTCTTTTTATTTTTTTTGTTAAAAAAATGAAAAAATGAGCATTGTCTTTTACGACTGTGCCAGATCTTATATTAGTTTTTTACAAACATTTTTTTTCAAAACTCTCTGCTACCCCACTCAGTTTTTTATGCTGATTAATAATATTAACATAAAAAGCACGAAAAGTTAATATAAGATCGGGCACAGTTATTAAAGATATTGCTCGTTTTTTCGTTTTTTTTAACAAAAAAAATAAGAATTAAAAGAACACAATGCCAACCCATTTTTTGACTGAATGAAAAGAGTGGAATTGATTCCAACGTGTCTATGGAAAATATTATTTGGTCACAGAGTTTGCACATTATATATTATACTTTTTTTTTGAAAACTATTAAGCCATGGGAAACATTTTTCGTAGCGAGCTTGGGAAAAGCTAAACAGCTCTGGTTTGTAAAATACGGTAGTGGTAAAAAAAAAACAAAATTAATTCATGTAATATGGTTTCCAATTAAATTTCTTATAGTTTCAGTAAACATTTGTTTTTCACAAAATGATATTCCCACCTACAAGGGATAAAAAACCCCGTAGAATCAGAATATGTAATCAAAATTTGCTTGCTTTGATTTAAATCAATATTTTATAGCCGTTGAGAAAAATGCAAACATCGAATAAATCGATATCTCAAACAGCTTAAAAAATTTTTTTCGAGGGTATAATTTGCTAATTTTAGTATATTCGTATTCAGCTCGATGAGACGCGTCGAATGGTATCATTTTTGAACCTTGAGAGGTTACTGTATCCTTTTTAAAACTTGTAATTAAAAAATTCATTTGATTAATATTTCCATTGTTATTTAACATTTTTAGATTTGGAATAGATATACAATGTTTTTTATTATCATTTTTATGATTGCCTTCCCTTTTATCGCTGACGGAATTTCACTTTGGAATTCAAAATGCGCACTTGAAACATTTTTTTGGTGTTATTTTTATCGAAAATCTTTCATTATAAAAAGTTCAATTTTAAATGGTTCTTTCATGATTGCATTAGTAATATTAATTACAACATCTTTATATATTTCACATAAAAAAGACAAATTCCCAACTTCAAATCACAATCATCTTTCAATTCATGCAATTACAGAGCGTCGATTAATTCTTCAAGCAATTTTTTCAACATTTTTTCTTTTAATTTGTTTTGCATTAAAACTTTGTTCTGTTTTAATTATGGATTTTAGTCTAATTATGATATTGGGAAATGTTTTTATTATTGTTTATCATTGCCATCATTTAATTGTTATGATTTTACATTTTGTTTTGTCACCGTCTTTTAAAAATGCATTTTTAAGATTTTATTGTTTCGGATTTTTAGTGAAATCAAAGACGACTGCAATTCCAGCAGTTTTAAGGCATTTGCATACAACCAAAATTACAACGTCCCCAAAGATAACAGTGTCAGGTATTCACTGATGTCCAAATCTTTTATTTGATAATAGTTTTATCAAAAATATAGAGCTTTTAATCTGTTACCATTTATTATTTTTTTCTAATTTTTTCTAATTTTGAAAGTCCAAAGGAACAAAATAAAGCATTTAAAAAAAGAATGGTTTGAATTTATTAATGCTAATATTCCAGAAGATAGTTGCTTCAAGCCATAAATTTTGTCTATTGTCAAAAATAAAAATAACAGATTTACAGTTTCAGCAGTTAATTTTTTATGCAACAAAATTTGGATGTATTAAATAAATTTAATTTTGAAAATAAAGAGCACGCATTTTACGATAAGAAGAACTTGTCATCCCTGAAAAAATAATCAATGGTACTTTGTAATCACGATTTACTGTTTCAAGAATTTCGTCAACAATTGTTTGAAGTTGAATTTTGTATTCATCAGAGATTTGATTAGAAAAATCAAGATAAATATTTGTTATCTTATTTTTCTAAAAGTTGGACAAATGATTTTAAACAAAATACATTTTTAAAATCTGACTTTAACCATAAAAACTTGTAATGTCAAAAATTTCAGGAATTTCATTTAATTCAAATTTATCAAAGCTTAAAAAATGTTTAATTTTAAGCAATTCTTGAGCGGTTTTGGTTGTAATAATATAATTATGAGGTAAATCATAAGGTAACTTGCTAAAAAAATAATTTGTAAAAATTATTTTTAAAAAGATACCTACTATGTAAAAGTTTTTACATTCGGAAGGGCTTTAAAAAGAGCTTCTAATGAAACGGCAGCTCCTTCAGTCTCGGGAACAACCTCATCATTATTCATTATAACAACAGATAATAAATGAAGCATTTCACATTTTGAAGCAATAACCATTAAATCATTGAAAGAAAACATTTGTTCACCACCAATAACTACGGTTGTTGCGTCACATTGATAAATTTGTGGCGTGAAAAACCTAACTTCTGGCCAATTCGGAGTACGCCAGTCTACATGCAATGAATCAGTGATCCATATTTTGCTTGTAAGTTCATTTAAATAAACTGATCTATCATTCGGACGATAGTTTAAATGGCGACTCCCTGGAAGATACCATCCTTTTGTTCGAAAAAAACATAACTTTGAAACTATAATGATAGGTTTTTTCATGAAAAAATGTTTACAACTTTGAATCATTTTTTGATAAAATTTTGATGATGCCGGATTTTTTGTAATATAACGGATTAATGTATCACGAAAAGGAAATGCTTGACGACGATAGGTGGAACGGAAGGGAGCATTGTTGGAATAATATCTCATTAATATATCATAAGGTGAAGAAGTAGTTGTTTTAGAATTTGATAAACCCATTTTTTTAACTAAAATTATTTTTTTTATTGCAAAACACTACAAAAATTTTTGCACGAAAATGAACGTTATGAAAAATGTTTATAATGAAAAGAGAAATGGTAAAAGCCATAACATATTGCAAAAAAAAGAATAATTGAGAAGATTTAAATCTCCAGAGATAGTAGGGTTGTGGAACCTCTAAAGATTTAAAAAAAGAATGAGAGTCTCTCAGTCACCGAAAATCTCTCAGGCGGTCTCTCTTTTATTTGAATGGTTTTCTCATCGCTGGCACGAGAAAATCATACATTGCAGGTCTGATAATTAAAAGGGATGTTTTTATCACCAGTTTATCCAGTAAAGAATGATTGTATAAACTTTTAAAAAAAAGCTGTCTATAAAAATAAAAGAAAATGTTGCCAAAATTAATGCTGAAAGTTCAAATATGTTGTGTATTTAGAGAAATCCGATATATTTACGTAGCACCATCCACCAATTTACTCCATCTTCGTTTTTTTAGTTGACATTATACTTTTAGTTTAAATTTTTGATTTTTGTATTTAACTTTTTTTTTAAATGTTGAATTTTTTTAAAATAAATAATAGTAAGAATTTTTTCAAACTATTCAAAAAGCAACAAATTAAAAATTGCAAAACAATCTTTCCTCAAAAGTTTATGTTCAGTTAAAATCTTTGACATTATCGTTTTTGATTAAAAAAAACATTAGACTTATATTCATTGAGAAAGAAAAAATTTATCAATTTTATAATTTATGTTCTTAAAAAAACTGATTTCTTAAATAACCTTGTTTCTTTTTAAAAAAATTTCATTTACGTATAATTTAATGTCGTATATTAACGTATACGGTATACCAAGCCCATCTTAATTGTAAAGTTAAAATTTTTTTCCAAATTTTTTTACATGTTTCAATATTTAGAATGTATTTTAAGAATTCTTGAAGGCATTACGGACAGCAAAACACATTATCTCCAGGGAGACCAAAAAAGTCGGAGATCACCCGCAAATCTCCCAATATCACCCGATTTTTCAAAGTCGCTTGTTTATAAAAAAATTGTCTTTTTTTGCATATTTGAGATTTTTGTATAACATTTTTATCATAAACAAAGTATTAAAAACAAAAACAACATTCAACTTAATTCTAAATTAACTGAATCTCTATGAAAGTTTTTCCAGTGCCAACTTTGTTCTGGTGAAAACATTTTTTATAAAAAAAATCGATTTTCAATTTTCCCGCACAAATTTTTAGTTGTTAAAAGATCTTGAAACTAATGTTTTAACACCAATCAATTACTGTCGTATTCAGTGTGTAAGTTATCAACCTTTGCGTACAGTTTATGATAAAATAAATAAATTCAAAAATAGTGCAATCACAGCGAAAACACATAAACAAGTGCTTAACATGGAAATTTCTGTTTTAAAACAGCATGTTTTTGTCAATTAAAGATAAGAAAAGTTTCCGCCCAACGAAATAAATGACATCAAAATGTATTTTCTTTAATCATCAATTTTTTGTTTGTTCTTTAAATTTTGCTTCTATTTGTATTATGTTTAAAAAAACTGCACTCAAAATGTTGCTCTTCCTATTTTCTTTCATATTTTTATTTTCCAATGTTTTTGGGACTGATTTATTTACAAGAAATTATTTTATGCCATTGGCAGCTGCCGCATATAGTGATGACCCAAATCCATGTATTTCAAATATTATATCATATTGGTCAATTGAAGAAACTGGAGAATTTAAACCCGAAGTAAACTTGATTTAATTTTAATTTTTTAATCATTTAAAAAAAATTCATTTTAAAGGTGTTTGGTCAATATACAGCATTTTGTGAAAGCTTCAATGACACATGTTCTGGACTTATAATTTTAGATAAAAAGCCCCAATCGATTACTGTCGTATTTCGTGGTACTCCAAACTATGAAGAATTTTTTGAACATAATTTTAACTTTAATGAAATGGTGCTATTTGGGGCTGGTGGAAAAGTAAGCAAACAAATGTTTGATGGATTTAATAAAATTTGGTTAAATGCTGGAATGAAAAATGATTTTTTAACTTTAAAAAATAAATATCCAGATTATAGATATAATTTTGTTGGGCATTCAGTTGGTAAGGATTTTTGGGAATTTGTGTAATCCAAAATATGCAAGGTCTTTTAGGTGGTGCCATGGCATCATTAGCTGTAGCAACAATTGTATCCACTGGAATTTTACCATCTAGAAATGTTGATTTAACAACTTTTGGAGAACCAAGGGTCGGAGATAAGGCTTTCGCAAATGTTCTAAATACTATTGCAAGACAACCAAATGGGGTATGTAAAGTGTATCGGAGGATTTCTTCACTCTTTTACTAGGAAACGCATGGTTTTTTAGAATATAAATTCTCTTCGAGTTGTTCATAATCGTGATATTATCCCACACTTTCCTCCATTAAATTCAACACCTTATTTTCAACATATTCGAGAATTATGGTATCCAAATGATATGACAACTGCAGACTACATTGATTGTCCGTATCATGGTTATGATGGGGGAGAAGATGCAACATGCAGTGATTCAATTCCTTTCAAAGATTTAAAAGGAAATGAACATAAATTTTATTATAATCGTGAAGTTAGCGTTTATGGAATCAATGGATGCCAAGATTTGGTTACAACAGCCAATGCAACAATGGCAACAATTTAATTGCTTCTATTTACCTTTTCCCACTCACAAGGGACCGTTTTCAGATGTAAACCCCAGATTTCTTAGGTCATATGTGGAATCGATAGTACCCCTATAGGTATGAAAAACCCCCAAGTACTAGCTGCCCTTTCGGGGGTTTACAGAAGTTACGGGATTCTGAAGTTTGCTAAAAAACGCACGACCCCCTGGTCGTGGATTTTGACCAAAAAATCGAAAAAAGTGTTTTTCTGTTTTTTTTGCTATAAAAATGTTCAAAATACTTATTTAATTAATAAAAGTGATGTTTTTGAGGTTTTCAAGCTTCTGGAGTCATTTTTTTCGCTTCTGGATTCTGAAGCCTCCAACATAGGAAAATCGATTTTTTGCTCGTTTTTTCTAATTTTCAGTATTTATAGGTTTTCAACTATAAGGAATTTAATGGTAAAGTCTATTTTCATTCAAAATCAGGTTTTCGTGTCGGGATTTTACTTCTGACGGAATCTGAAGCCATAGACTTTCAGCCAACGAAAAAATCAATTTTTGTTCATTTGTTTTTCATTTTATATTTTATTTAATATATTTTCGACCATAAATAATCATAAAAATTAATATTAATATGAGTGTTTGATAAAAATTGTTGCATCTGAATTGGTAAGAGAGCTACAAAAGATATTTTATTGTTGCTTACAAATGCCATGTGAGAGCAGATGTCGTTTTTTATTGCATCAGCGTTATGTGTGTCCTTGGTTTTTGTAATGGCGAAAGTAAATCTGATGTTGAATATGATCCCAAAATCGATCAAACATATAATTCTCTTCCATATTCTTATGAAGAAATGAAAAATATTCTCTCCTTATACGATGATCCGAATTTTCGCGGTAATCGACTTAAGCGTGTAAATAAACGTTACCGTCGAATTAAAAATGCAACTCAAATTAATAGGTAAATAAGGCTTATATTCAGTACATTATATAATTTGTAAAAAAGAAAATGTAAAAAATTTGTTAACAATTAAATTTTTATAGAATTCGAAAATATGTCGTTTGTTATGGAAGTCGATACTACAAAATTCGGGAACTTGATAAAATGCTTATTGAACAATTCAAAAGATGGAAGGATGGAAGGCAAATTGTTAGAGATAGATTTTTGGTTGATGCAGCTTTGGAGATTGCTGATAAACTGCATTTTGAGACTTTCAAAGTAACTTTTTTCAACATTTATATTAGTACAGCATTTTCTTTAAGGCAAGTGAAAGTTGGTTATTAGGATTCAAAAAACGGCATAATATTGTTGGAAGAAAAATTACTCAAGTTGTAACCGCCAAAAAGCCAAATGTTGAAGCCGATAAAGCTAAATTGGCAAAAGATTTTGTTGGTCGTGTAAAGGTCACAATAGAAGATCGGCATACTCCTCCTGAAAAGGTATAAAACTTTAAGAAGCCATAAATTTAAAATTATCCTTCATTTTTAAGCTTTTCAATTCAGACCAGATGGGGTTACAGTTAGAAATGACATCTGGCAGAACTTTGACTTTCAAAGGGCAAAAAACAGTAGAAGCTGTTGTACAAAATAAAAATGCCACAACTCATTCCCTAACTCTTCTACCAACAATAAGCGCCTTTGGAAAGTTAGCTGTTCCTGTTTTAACTTGCTTTTATGAACCCAAGGGTGCGCCTGCTTGTTTTGAACGGGATCTTCTTCGATTCAAAAATCTTCGTTGTTGCTGGACAAAATCGGGCAAAGTTTCCAGCAAAATTATGGTAGATTGGATGAAAGAAGATTTTTTAAAAATGGCACCTCGTCGATCAATTTTGCTCCTCGATTCATGGTCAGGTTTCAATCAAGCTAAAGAAATTCAGGAAGTAAAATCTAAAGAAATAAATATTATTACGATTCCTCCAAAAACAACCGGTATCGTTCAGCCGTGTGATGTTGGATTTTTTCGCTATGTTAAAGCATTTCTTCGTACAATGGAAGATAAAATTCGTCGTATGTTCCCGGATTTCAAGATTTCCACACGAGCTCATATTGCATGTTTATTAAATCAAACTATTGAACAATTTTGTGCACCAAGATACTCTTCTTTAATTCAACATGCTTTTATTAAACCTGGATATGTTGATAAAGAATATGAAGAATATTCTACCCCTGATCATTACTGTTTCAACTTTTCGAAAGTAGGTGCAAGGTGTGGAGCTACGGATTGTGGAAAATTAGCATTCATTAGATGCTCATGGTGCGAAAAGTATCTCTGCTTTAATCATTTTATTGTTAAAATGCATTCTTGTCAAAATAATAATTGAAAGTTAATAAAAAGCGTTTTAACTTATTTTCTCTCTGTATTGTAGCTCTCTTACCAATTCAGATGCAACAATTTTTATCAAACACTCATATTAATATTAATTTTTATGATTATTTATGGTCGAAAATATATTAAATAAAATATAAAATGAAAAACAAATGAACAGAAATTGATTTTTTCGTTGGCTGAAAGTCTATGGCTTCAGATTCCGTCAGAAGTAAAATCCCGACACGAAAACCTGATTTTGAATAAAAATAGACTTTACCATTAAATTCCTTATAGTTGAAAACCTATAAATACTGAAAATTAGAAAAAACGAGCAAAAAATCGATTTTCCTATGTTGGAGGCTTCAGAATCCAGAAGCGAAAAAAATGACTCCAGAAGCTTGAAAACCTCAAAAACATCACTTTTATTAATTAAATAAGTATTTTGAACATTTTTATAGCAAAAAAAACAGAAAAACACTTTTTTCGATTTTTTGGTCAAAATCCACGACCAGGGGGTCGTGCGTTTTTTAGCAAACTTCAGAATCCCGTAACTTCTGTAAACCCCCGAAAGGGCAGCTAGTACTTGGAGGTTTTTCATACCTATAGGGGTACTATCGATTCCACATATGACCTAAGAAATCTGGGGTTTACATCTGAAAACGGTCCCTTGTAAAAGCATTCAATATGTTAGCCTTATTCTTTTTTTTCTCAATGCTTTTATAGCCTGTGGAATGTCAATGTCTAAATATTTTACAAAATCAGAAGATGTTAAAAAACTTGTTTATATTGTTTTGCATTATTTTATCCTTTTTTATGGATTTACTTTCCCGCTTTTTGGGATCAAATCAAATTCGAACATTGCTGATCTGTTTAGGCGGTAAATTTTCATTTTTTATTTTAAATTTAAGAAACGCAATTTTAGACTAAAACCAAGAATATTTTCAACGCTAAAAATCACTCCTACTCCATCTTTCGATATAAGAAATCAAGAAGCGCTAAATTTGAGAGGCTTTGATGGAGGACAAATAATTTTTACAGCAGATCAAGAACGAAATCTTTATTTTTCACAACTCCAAAACGTGTGGAATTGATAACTTTTATTATTCTTTATAAACAAAAAAGCATATCAAACATAAATAAATATAGATTTTATATTAATGCATTACAAAATATTAACAAATTAAAAATTACTAATCAATAAATTGAGTAAAAAATAATTTTTTACAGCCATTTTCATGGAATCATTTGGAACTGAAAACATTGAGCAAAAAAATGCCATTGTTGAAACTACAAAATTTGAAGCATGTCTATTTGTTGTGCCAGAAAA
>CABFKP010001243.1:0-12208 GCA_901779475.1 Panagrolaimus davidi
TTCTGCCAATGAATATTTATTAGAAATTTGAATCATTTGATAAATATTTTCAAGAGTCAATTCCACTTTAGTAAGAAATTTTTCACAAAATGTTTTCAATTTTGGAACACAATAAAATTCGGCAACATCAGTCATTGCAAAAATATTTTTCTTTGTAAGTTGACATTTACCGGAATAAACAAAAGTTAAAAATTGTTTAAAATCTTCCAATGTATAATTTTTAATTAAAATTGGTCCATCAAATATTGTTAATTGATTATAAAGCATTGATTTGAAAGTTGGTGAAACTGGACATAACTCTGATTTATGAGCATACAATTTCTTAAAATTTATAGTTAAAAAATTTTTAATGAAAAAATACTAAAAATCTTACTTTTCCTTGAATTTCAAAAACGACATCAAAATCACCATTTTCGGGATCTTGTGTTTTATAAACTTCAAATGTTTTCATTGAATTTTCATAAACAATTCTTTCTGCAGACATTTTTGATTGAATTGAGAAACAACTTTTTTTCATGAAATTGGACAAAAAAATATTTGAGAGAGATTAAACGAAGAAAAGCAAAAAAAACAATTTAAGCTTTCACAAATAAATGAAACGATTTATATTTGCGAAAATAAGGCTAAAGATTTGTTTTTAAAATTCAGTGCAAAAACAATGGAGTGAATTTGTGACTTTAGAGTTATTGTTTTTGCCGAAAAAGAATCGATAAAACAAATTATTGCATAAAAAAACCACAGAAGAGCTTTGCAACTTTGAATGCCATTGATTTTCATAATAAAAAATTGCAATCATTGCAAAAAAAAACAATATTTTTGTGTTTCAGTATAAATAATATTTATCATAAAAATAATATTTGATTTTTAAAATTTTTAACAAAACAACAAAGTATGAATTAAAAGTATATTATACTTTTGTGATAAGATGTTTATGGCTTTGGTAAAATTTATATTCTTCGTCATATCGGTTTTTATCATCTTCTGCCATTTTTTCCCATTTCTAAATTTATTAAAACTTTATTAGAAAAGTGTGATACAAACTGAACGTACTGATTTATCTGTTACTTTTTTCCATTCAACTCCTGCTGCCATTGCAACCTCTGCAACAGACATACCAGGCTTTTTAAGAAGGTCGCGACTTTCACCCATCCAAAAATAGAATGCTGACATTGCTCTTTCAGGTGGTACAATACAGGCTTTCTAAAAGACATATGTAAGTAATGATTTTGGAAATTTTAATAAACGATACCTTTAATTCTTCAATTTCATATTCTTCAGCAAATTTGAAGACATTCATTTCTTTGCCTTTAATTGCATCAGATTTTCCATATAAAAATTCCAATGCAGCTTTAACGATTTCAGCTTCAAATTCTTTAACAGAAATTCGAACAGGGATTTCATTGGAATTATCAAAGATTTTTGCAAAAACTTTTGAAGAATGTCCAAGAAGATTTCGATGACTTTTAAATTCAACAGAATCCGAAATAACCAAAATTACATCTGAATATCGATCATCTGACATAATTTCATATAATTTTGTAGTTTCTTCATCAGAATATGAATCATTACTTGATTCAGATTCAGATGAACATTCACTCATAATTCTTGATGATTTAAAATGCAAAAATAAATATAACTTGTAACGGCAACAGCAGCTTTAAAAATGAAGGAAGACAGAAAGAAATCCACAGAAAAAGTTTGACCTTTTATTGTTTTTGGGTAGATAGGTTTGTTGCAGTGAAAGTTTGTATGGACAAATAGAAACCAAAAAAATAACGGAATTGATTTTCTTTTTCATGGGCTATAATTGCCAATTATTTTTGCATTTATACATTTGCTTTTCTCACTATTGCCTTAGCACCTGGTTAGAGGAGGGAGGGGGGATGAAATATTATATAAAGTATACGCATGCAGAATAATTATTAGTGTCATTTTTCGTGAAAAATAAATGCAATATACATTGCTGTATTAACTCAGAACTTTTCTGGCAATAATGTTATGACTTTACATATGTTTTAACGTATCACAAATTGTTTTAAAGATTCAAATATAAATTTAAATAAATAATGTTGTAATCAATCATTCAGAAAGGTTTTTTGCTCCTACTTCCTTGTAAATAGATTCTAACTAAACAAGTAACAAATAAAAAGGCCATAGAAATTGTAAACAAAATATTCAAAACACATTTGAAAAAAATCAAACGCAAAATAATGTAATTTTTTGTTGCATCTTTCATTTTTCTTAAAGAAAAATATTCAATGCTGCTCTTTGTAAAAAACTTTTCCCATACATTGACAGATGTTTAATGCGTTGCTTTTATTTTAGTCAAAAAATTGCAACGAAACTTTTTCATTGAAACAAAAAAACAATGTTTTGTTATTTTTTGCTTTCGAATAATTTGAATATTTTGTTAATTTTGATTTTAGTTAATAAAAAACTTAAAACTAAAGTTTTAAAATAAAAAATAAAAGAATTGTAGTTCATTCTTTTTTGTTTATCTATGAAATCTTCAGAAGACCAACACAATATTTAAGAAATATGAAAATTTTTTTTTGCCATGTATTTGCTATTTTGTTTACGAATTAGAGTTACAACATTTAAATAAAAACTTTTAGAATTTTATTCAATCACGTAATGTTTATTAAAGTAATGGTGAAATGAAGTGTTTTTACCCTTTTTGAACATTAGCCACAACTAATAAATAACTTTCAATGTATAAAACGGTATTATAGACTTAACTATTTCAAACTTTAAAAAATTAAAAAACTGAATTTTATATC
Source organism: Panagrolaimus davidi (assembly GCA_901779475.1). NCBI lineage: Eukaryota > Metazoa > Nematoda > Chromadorea > Rhabditida > Panagrolaimidae > Panagrolaimus > Panagrolaimus davidi. The sequence goes on from CABFKP010001243.1 coordinate 2,781, forward strand.
TATTTGTTGTCGTTATGAAAATAATTTTTTAACAATATTTAGAAATATTTAAGAAGGATTTGTTGAAATAACTTCCAAGAATTTTTTCAACTCTTTAAACCAAAAATTTGCCGAAATCTCTTATATGTTTCGCTCTTTAATTAAATCAAGAGTTATAATCACAAAAATATATTTTAGTAATAACTTTGTTATTTATTACCAAAACAAAATTTTCATTTTATCCATAAAATGTTAAAGGAATTCAAACATAAATTATTATAAATAATGAATTAATTAAAGGAATGCATCAAGAAAGATTCGCTGGCATAAAATTGTTTGTAAATTTATTTTTCTAAAAGTTTATGTAAAAATTGACCAAAAAAAATGTTACAAAAATTCAAAACAAATTGGAAAAAACAACACAGAAAAAACGTTGCACACTTTAATTTCTTTAAAACAAATGAAATTCGATGGTTTTCTTTGACAAAATTCTTTTTCCCAGACATTGAAACAGATATTAAATGCATTGCTTTCATTTTAGTCAACAAAAAACTGAAAAAGAATTGGTTTGAAAATAAATTTTCTTTAAATATCAGAAAAGACAGGGATTATTTTAAGCAAAAATTATTCATTTTTTCTGTGATTTTAAAACAATGTTTCGCTATGTTTTTTGCTTTCGTATAATTTGAATATTTTGTAAATTAATTTTATAAAACACAACTTTTATTTTAAAAACCAAGAAGGATTTGAAAGTATTACTGAAGTTTAGTTTATTCAGGAATCGTTGAAACTTGGAGACAATATTTAAAGAAGAAATGAATGTTTATGTTACCATATTTTCAATTTTTGAGTTTTTTACAGATAACAATCAAAATATATTTTTCAAAGCGGGTTTATTATGTTAAGAATGGAAATAATGTTTTTAAAACCATCAAAGTTTTACATTAGAAAATGTTTCAAACTTCAATCATATTTCAATAATCTTACAAAAACTTGAATAATAAAATATGGATATAAAAAAATATGGATATAAAAGTTAAAGAAATATATTATGATTTACAACGGGAAACTTTTTTTATATCGTTAAAGGGAATGTTAATTTAAAATGTAATATTTTTCAATGTTCCAATTTCTTAAAAATATTTATATAATGAATTCAGCCGTCAATTCTATTCATTCAAAACAAAATGTTTTGGTATGCATATTTTTAATGAAAGAAAGTTGTTTCCACTTACTGAAATTTAGTTTTACAACTGAAAAAAATGCCAAAATATTAAAAGAAAAACATTTTTTACAAAAACTTGTCCCTTTTTTCATTTGACAAAAATGTTTTCGCTTTTTTATTGTAAAATTTTAAAAGAAACAAATTTTTAGTTCGCTCTTTTCACACACTTTTTTTTCATCGTCTATGTTGAAATTTCTTAATGCAGCTTTTTTTTTTGTTTTGTAATGATGACCGATTTGGCTGCAGCTTTTTTTTCTAGAAATATTAGTTCGTTTAAATAAGATTTTTGAATATTTCATGGTTAAAAAAATTTTTTTTTTAAAATGAATAAAACATTGCTTCAAAGTTTTTGTTCAATAAAGATGATTTAAAAACTTGACATAGTTTGAAAAGACCAATAAATATATAACACAATAAATCATAAATTATTATCGTAAAATTTTAAATTTAATAGTTTTATCTTTTTGTAAATTAATCGCAAACAAAATGTAATTATTAATGCGATGGTATACCATCCAAGATATGGTTTTGGGTGTTAATCCAAAGTTGACTATTAATAAATATTAAAAATGTTTTCATTTGTTGTTATATCAAAAATAATTAATTTTCAACTGAATTTAAATATTCAAAGAAGTGTTCCTTTAAAAACATTTTTACGCTTTCAAACATTTTATTAATAATAAAAGTGTAAAATGTAAAAACCAAATATTTGTTTGCCGAAATCTCTCTTTTCTGTTTTTACAAAAAATGAAAAACGAAGAAATCGAAGAAAAACCTTTTTTTCGTGGTTAAAGAAAAAGCAATGTTTCAAAATTTAAAGAACAGAAAAGAGGATTATTTTTAATCAATAAGAAAGAAAAGAAAATACGCGTTAATCAGAAAAGAATTTTTTTAAACTTTTATAAAAATGTAACCTCCAACAATTTTTAAATATTACATTTTAAGTAAGGTGTTTAAACTTCGATATTTAAACTTTTTGTAACCAAAAGTTTATTCTGAAATGAATCATTTATTAAAAATAAACAATGCTACCAAAATTATCACAAAATATCCATTTATTTATTTGGTTTTCGCCAATCGCTTTTCCGGGATTACATTTTTTTTAAACATTGCCAAAGATTTTGAAAAAAAGCATTCCATTAATTAATATTGAAGAATTTGTTGTAACTGAAATGTTATCAGCTTTTTATAATTATGTATTTCTTTCTTTGTTTTAAGAAACAACAATAAAAACTAAAATATTCACTAAAATATTTGCAAAATGCTATAAACAAGCAAAATCACAGCCCCAGGGTTGAGTAAGCGGTTGTTTTGTGAATGAAAAAAATGAGGGGGGGGGGCGTAAAGTAAAGAAGTATCAGGGTGCTTTTTATTTGATTGTGAAAAAAGGAAAAGTGCAACAAACATAAAAAATGTATCGAAAAAAATCAACGATTTTTCCAACACTTTTCTTTCGCATCGCATTCTGTTTTTAAAAAAGGTTTTGAATATTTTGTTTATTTACGAAATCAGTTTTTTTTTAAATGATTGTTTTGAAAAAATGAATGAAAAGAACGCCAGAATTCGCTTAATCAAGCTGGAATTTTCACTGGCATTATTAAATATAAATCACATTAAACCATGAACTTCAATGTAAAAAACATAATTATTTTGCAATTATTCACTAATGCGAAATTATAATTATAAATGTTGCTGAGAGTTTTTCACAAAATTAGCAAAAAATTGTGTTTTTAGCTTCATTGCTAAAGATAACACTTAAATGATATTCCGTTTTTTTTATTTTAGGAAAAGGCTACCGCTTTATCTAGATCGCTCGACATTGATGAATTTTTTGCTAGTTGTTTAATATGTCATTGTTTATGTTTATAATTTTAAAAAATTTGCCAAAATACGTTGACCTCGATTTTACGTCTTTTTTTAACGGTCTCTTGAAAGTCGTAAAAATCGTAAAATGTAAAATTATTTTTATTATTACACAAAAACATTTACAGTACACAAAAACGGGTAAATTTTTTTGGAGAGTTTATAATTGGTTCCGATATAATTTTAATTCTTTTTCATATCGGTTTTTATCATCTTCTGCCATTTTTTCCCATTTCTAAAATTATAATATTTCAAAAAAATGTATTTAACAAGGATTAACAAACAGATTTATCAGACAAATTTTGCCATTCAATTCTTGCAGCTTTTGCAAGGTCAGCAATACCCATACCTGGTTTTTTAATACGTTCTCGATTTTCTTGCATCCAAAAAAAGAATGCACAATTTGCTAGTCTTGGACGCATTGTGGACAATTATAAACGTTCTAAAAAGTTTAAGATATGTTTAACAATTTATAAATATATTATTAACAAAGCATAATAAAGCTCAATTTCAAAAGATTTCTTTATCACAAATAAATTTTGGTTTTAAAAGAAGCGAGTGAAGGAAGGGAATGGAATGGAAGGAAATAAACGCATACCAAAAATTTATCATAATGCCATCCTTGGATTGACTGACCCTCTGTTTGTCGTTCACCGCGTTGGCATTGTACAATGTGTCTCCATTAGCGAAGAACGCAAAATGAGCATCGAAATTGATTTATATTAAACACTTTTTATGATGACCTCTTACATGTGTTGTTTTTTTGTTGCTCAAAAAATGACGACCACATGTTTAGTGGCAAAGCACCATAGAAATTTTTCAACCAAACGCAGTCCAAAGTTGACCATTGAAAGAATGCAATCATTCGTGTTATTTACCAATTCTGTCTTTGAACGCATCAAACAAAAAGCAAAAAAACACAAAAAAAAAGAAATTTTTTTGTGTTTTTTTGCTCCACTTTTTTTTCTCTTTTTGTTTGATGCGTTTAAACACAGAATTGGTTTCAACACCAATGGTCAACTTTTGACTGCAAATTTCTATGGTGAATTATTTATATTTTTGAATAATGACGGTATTTGAACTGTCAATCAATATTTTAAAAAAAACAATGAAAATTTGTTTTTTATGTTGAAAAGGATTTGATGAATAACGGCAAATTTTTTAATTCAATAAAACGATATATTTTTAGGTGTCTTTTATTGATTTATGCAATAAAACACATATATCAAATAAAGAAATGACAAAAATCATAAAAAAAGAGTTTGTAAAATTTACTTCCTTGTACTTTAATAAAAAACGCATCTCCAAAAACAAAGAAAACGTCACAACCTATTTTTTCATTTGGAAGACGTAGTAATTAATCATGTAATTTTTTTGCTCTTTCTTTTTTTTCATCAGCAAAAAAACACAGTTAAAAAAGACTATAAAAGTGAAGATCAAATTTTAATTGATTTAAAAAAGGGTTAAAAAATAATATGTTTTGGTTAATAATTTTAACTTTAATTTTTGCATTTTGGATGTTTCATAACTTTTATTGGAAACGAAAAGGACTTCCACCAGGTTTGTGGCTTTTATTATAAAAAATTATTATGATTAATATTACGTTTTTCATACAATAAATCCTTTTTTTGGTACTATAATAGTAAAATTTTTTAACGATAAATTCAATTGTATGTTACTATCGTAGTAACATTTTTTGATGATAAATCCCAATTTGTGTTACTATCTCGGATAAATGTGACACTGAAAGACAGAATAAAGTTCCCATGGCACGGAATCCCCCCTCTAAATACTCAATTTTATCTAATACCTTCCTAACAATTACAGGTCCAACTCCATTACCACTTTTTGGAAATGTTTTTGAAATAAACCGTGTCGGACTTGAACCATTTTTTCATGGAATTAAAGAAAAATATGGTGATATACATACATTTTGGTTTGGTGAAAAGCCTGTCGTTTGTATAAATGATGTTCCAACAATTTTGGAAACATTTATCAAAGATGGTGAAACATATTCTGGACGGCCATTAGATATGATGGTAACAGATATGTCAAGGCATGGCAGAAATGGCCTTATATTTATTGATGGTCCTCGATGGATTGAACAACGAAGATTTGCGCTAAGATTTTTAAGAGATATTGGAATGGGAAAAAATTTGATGCAAGAAAGAGTTTTGGATGAAGTTTCAATTTTGATTGAAAGTATTAAAGCTAAAATAGATAAGGGAGAAAAAGAAATAAATCTTCAAAATATTATTGAAATCGCTGTTGCATCTGTAATAAATGCAATATTGTTTGGATATGGTTTCAGTAAAGTAAAGACATTTTTAAAAAATAACAAAAAAAAGACTATAAAATTTAAATATCCCAAATTCATAAAATTTGCATAAATCATTTTTTAGAATAAACAAGAAGAATTTTATCAGCTTAAAGAATATCTCCATGATTTTATGCAAGGAATTGGAAATCCGCTTGTACGATTTTGTGATCGAAATCCTTTCATGTATAAATTACTTCCATGGATTTACAAAGATGTCACAAGAACTTCAAATCAATTATGCGATTTTTTTATGAAACAAATTAATTCACATATTGCAGAAATTGATTTTGATGGACACGGAGATCCAACAGATTATGTTGAAGCATTTTTGAGAAAAAAGAAAGAATTGGAAAATGAAGGAATTATCGATCATACTTTTTCGTAAGCTTGTTTTTTACTAAAAATGGGCTTTAAAAATTTGTAAGGAATGTTTGAAAAAATATTTTTCCCAGTGCCCCAACTTCGCCAAAGTTTCGAAGGGGGACATTGGACTCGGAGGGGGCATCCCATATAAAAGTCCAAAAAAATCCCATTTTACTAGTATGAATTTATTTTTCGGAGCGGGACATGTCCCCCATGTCCCAACCCAAGTTGGGGCATTGATTTTTCCCCGAAATTTTGGAATTTTATGAACAAAATATTAAGCGTTAGATTTTCACGGCATTTCCCTGATTATTTTCTCAAAGCTTTTTGCCAAAAGCTTATTTGGCATTAAAGTTTTTGAATTTAAAAAATACTCCACTTTGAAAAGTTTTCAAAAGTAAAATAAAATTCCATGAAAAATTGTAACACAAAATTTTATTTTTAGTGACAAACAACTTTTTGGTGCTTGCCTTGATCTTTGGATTGCTGGGCAAGAAACAACTTCCAATACCCTTTCATGGCTAGTAATCTATCTCATGAACAACCCAGAAGTTCAAAAAAAATTTCATTCAGAAATAGATCAAATAATTGGTTCTGATCGATTTATAACTTTAGAAGATCGTTCTCAACTTCATTATGTCAATGCTGTAATTGCAGAAACACAAAGATTCTGTAATCTTGTGCCATTAAATGTTAATCAAAGAGTCATAAAAGATGTTGAAATAAATGGATATAAAATTCCTGCAAATACAACAATCCTTCATCAAATTTCAACTGTACATTTTGATGAAAGATATTTTCCGGAGCCAACAAAATTTAAACCAGAAAGATTTTTGGATTCTAATGGAAAATTTACGCAATCTGTTAATTTAATGCCATTTGGAGTTGGAAAACGTGCATGTTTGGGTGAAGGTTTAGCAAGGCTTGAAATATATCTTTTTGCTGTAAATATTTTTAATCACTTTGAAGTAAGAAATTTTTAGAAAAGTTTTTAGATCATTTTTATTGCTTTCATTTTCAGATAAGCGTTGTACAATCAAATCCCCCAAACACGACTAGAATTGCTGCAGGTTCAGTGCAACCATTGCCTTTTGTGACAAAAATTACTCCAAGACTTTAAACGAAATCTTTTTGTTTTTAAAAACAACCTGTTTTTTTAAATAAAAATTTTATCATTATTCTTTCTATTTTCTCTACAAAAACATTTGCGAATTTATTAATAAATTTCAGATAAATAAATCTGTATAAAACCGATAAATTTAATAAAAGTGGTAACGGAATCATTTTGCTTATCATCGTTGAAATAGTGTTGCATTCAGTGGGGATATATCCATTAGACGCAGAATTTAATTCTGCATCTAATGGATATAACAAAAGTTGTAAAGTCAATTGGAGAAGGGGTCAAAATTACAAAAAAACCGATTATGAAGCAGTCGCAAAAGGAGAAATTGCTTCAAAAGTGACATCAACAGATTCTACGCAAAAAAGTGCATAATATTGGAAAAATAATTAGAAAAAAGAATAACTGTGCCGGATTTAAAAATCGCCACTAGTTTTGATAATTTGTCCGAAATTTTTTATGAAAAAAAGTGCCTTGGCGTTTTGTTCATGAACACCGCTAAATACGCTAAAAGAAAAAAAATTTTTCGTCGCTCACTTTTTTGTCTTGTTTTTTTTGCGTTTATTTTTTACTCGTGTTTTTGCAAACGTTTATTAACCATTTAAATTTATAGATTCTTTTTTATACTCTCTTATTCATCATCTCTAATTGATGAATATGGAAGACTATAATCTCATTCCAATTGAACATGAATGGAAAATTTCTGAAGAACTACTTAAAAATCTTGATGCTGGAGGAGATGACTATAGCAGTGAAAAAAAAGATCTTCAGCAATGTCCTGGAATTCAATATGGATTAAAAGCATGCTTTGAAGAAAATGATGAAGGTGAAGAAGTTTTGAAGATGACATTAGCTTTATATGGTACAACTGGCCAAAGCTTAAATATTCATGGAAACTTTGCATTTTACGTCAAATCTGCTGACTTTTCAACAAAATATGATAATGCTTTCAATGCTTCTGATAGTGAAAGAGCTAATTGTTATTATGGTGATGAAGTTGGTAAGGTACATTGGAGATATGATTAAAGATGCGTATTACTTTTTTTTAGATAAATGGACTCGTGAAATTTGTACAAAAGATGATCTCTTGAATCCACAAAAGAAGTTTATTGATGATGAATATTTGGTTGTTGCAATGAAAGGAATGCTTTTGGTTGATTCAGGCTCTCATTTTAAAGATTTATATGCTAGAGATGATGATTCTGATACTGAAGCTGAAGCTCCACAATCTTTGGGAGATTATTTATGGAAAGGTAATGATAGAGATTTTGAAATCATTGTTGGAAAGAAAGATGCAACTCTCCGCTCATTGAATGTAAGTTTTCCTACGTTCTTTGCCTTTCTTCACTCATTAAAAACTTTTGTAATTTAGTCTTGTACTGTATTATTTTTTTTTAATTATGCACTTTTTAGGTTCACAAATGTGTGCTTTCTTCCCGTTCAAAAGTTTTTGAAAGGATGATTAAAACTGATATGAAAGAAAATCGTGAAGGAAGAGTTCACATTGAGGATTTTGATTGGGATAATGTTGAAGCTGCTGTTGAATATCTCTATGATCAAAGATTTGATCCATTTTCAAATGGTTTAACAAATGCTTTTTCATTATTGCAATTTGCTGAAAAGTATGATATCAAAGATATCAAGGTATGCTTCATTATATTTTTTTCAGGATGAAATTGTGATGAGCTTGGTAAAAGAAAAATTATTACCTGAAAATGTTGTTGGTATTTCAAATGCTGCAATTATTTCAAATTCTCCAACTCTTCGTGATTTTTGTTCTGATGCTTTATTGATTTTTACGCGGCATGGAATTCAAGTTGAAAATATTGATGATTTGGATGAAGGATTTTCTAAAGACTTGTTCAAAAAGGCTTTCTCTGGTAAATATGCTTTTAATGAAAAAATTTATGCAGAAAAAATTGATTGCTGGTAAATTTTTATTGTTTTTTAAATTGGAATTCTTGTGTTTTTTTTATGTTTAATTTTCTGATCTCTTTTATGCATGTGATTTAAATAAAATAATTTATAAACAATCGAAACTGCTGGGATTCTTTTATGTTTTTAAAATCATTTTGAATATATTTTTTTATCACAGTGGAAAATATGCAGGTTACTGTAATGATAATTTGTAAAAATTTGAAAAAGCTTTTAACAGTTTTTTGATCTTAAAGCGATTGATTGCAGCCTTTTCCATCGGGTTCGCAAACACAGCGCTTCGAAAACCCCTTGTCTGTTGATTTTTAACTTTTTGCCAAAAAAATTTTTTTGGCAAAAAGTTAAAAATCAACAATCGAAGCGCTGTGCGCAAACTCTATTGAAAAAGTACAGAAAGAAAAAAAATTAGTTTTAACTTTTGACGTTTTTTTCGCATTGTTTTTTAAATCTTGATGAAGCTACTAATCATTAATTTATAGAATTTTTTTTAAACCAATATTCATAATCTGTGATTGATAAATATTGTCCGGAATTCCGGACGTTTTTTGCGTTCCGGACAGGGTTGTTAAATTCCCGGGAAATTAGAAAAATCGGGAAATTTCCCGGGAAATTTCCCTGGAATT
>CABFKP010001252.1:0-12198 GCA_901779475.1 Panagrolaimus davidi
GAAATTATATTCTTTGAAACTCCAAATTATCCTCAACTTCAAAGTTCAAATGATTACTTTTCAAATAACATTACTTTTAATTCTAATGAAACTTCTGTTAATGTATGCTTTTCGATATTTGCGTTTTTTAGCACTGCTTAAATTATGTAAAAATATTTAGTTTGTGCATAAATAATAAATATACAATTCAAAAAAAAATGTGAAATAAAAAATTTATACAGATTTTTTATTACAATCATATGCACAAACTAAATATTTGTACATAATTTGAGCAGTGCCCATTTTTTTATTAAAAATGTTTATTTAGGGAACAAGATGCACTGTTGTGATTCAAACTTTAACTTTTTACCATGCACCATATAAAAATACTAAAGAAATATTTGTTTATAAATCTTCATCATTCTATTTGCAATCATATTTTTTCGCCTTCCTGTACGATGCACTGCAGGGTTACATTTTTTTTGAAGAAGACACTGATGATTGTCCCTTTGAATTATTTGCTCGTGATATTCCATATAAATTTGCTGATGAAACTGAAATAATATTTTTACAATCATATTACCAAAATATATCAGCTTTTTTGAGTCCATCAGTTGGACCACAGAATACTCCATCCTGCAAATGGCAATTCTCAGCTCCTAAAGGTTATGGATTTAAGCTTGTTATTCAAAAATTTGATATTTCAACAACATCACATTTTCAAGTACATAATAGTACTGCTTTGTTATTGAAGTAAGTGAAATGAATGTACTTAAAAACTGTAATGAGGGGTAACATAACTGATACCCTTCACGATTGCTTCGTTTGGATTTTACACCTAACTTTATCATAATCTTCTTTTTGTGCAGACTTTTGTTATTATCATAAAACCCTGTATAACAAAAATGTAGTTAAAGACGTGCGCAGCAATGTGCGACGCAAGTACTTGCCTTCATTTTTTTTTCAACAAAAAGAAAATGCACGTGAGGTATACTGTAGAAATTAGAACTTTTTTTTCAACTCTCATTTTTTATTCTATTATTTGCAAAATTTTACGGAGATCCCGAAAATCCAGCTTTTGGACATCTTTTTTATACAAAAAATAGGAGAAAATTCCAATTTTTTACGTTTTTTTGATGATGATACGCTACGACCGGAAACGCCCCAATTCGGGATTATGCCGATCGGATGCAGGATGTTTTTCTGCATCTGATGGTATTAATAAAAGCTAAAGTTGACCCACAAAAATTTGCGCCTGTGTCCATGTTAGAAACGCGACAGTTTACAATCGTTTGGGTCACTTGTTCGAATCCAAACGACTATAAACATTTAAAAAAAAACTGCTTTTATTTTTGGATTTTCCATAGTCGAAAGCATGTATGTACCAAAATATACATAAAAAAAGTATTTTTGTGTTTTAGCTGGGAATCGAATCTGCGCTATCGTTTGTGGAAAAAAGTGTCGTTTGTCACAAACGACACTTTTTTTGCAACGGTTTATGTAATGCGAAAAATATTTATAAAAGAAATCTGTTCCCTGGCTAAAAAAATTTTTTTTCCATTTTTTAACAGTAATATTAAGCAGTAATATTACTTTTTTTTACTCATTTCTTTTTTTTCTCTCCATCAATATTTTTACTGCGCATCTAATGATACCAAATTTATTGCATTTGGAGAACTCTGAAAAAGCTGTGCACGTCCTTAAATATAATTAAAAAGAAAACTTAATATCATGTATTGCAGTGAAAGAAGTGTAAAGTTGAATCATCCAGTTTATAATATGGACGGATATCTTCAAATAAATTTGAACAAGAATAATCCTTACTTTGTTGATGAATTTAACTGTTATATATCTATTGTCAAAAAAAATTATGAAAAAAGTGATGGAAATTGTGTCATAACAAATAATGGGGGGAAAATAACATGGTCCTCGAATGCTAATTTAACACATGGATATGAAACTAATGTTTTTTGTAAATTCAACATTACTGTTAAAGTTGGAACATCATATTTGATTACGGTTGACCAGCTTAGTATTGAAGATGGTGTGGATTTTATTAGCTATCATGATGACGAATACAGCAGTATTTTAATGCCCAAGGCTCAATTCGTGATTTCTCCCTATAAAAATAACTCCGACAAAGTCTATTTTTTTGAATTTGAAAGTGATGGGAGCTTTGTTGCGTCTGGATTTTCTATTACTTTTGACGAAAATGGTAGGTTTCTATAATTATTACATTTGTTTTTACAGTCGAACCTTGATTTTACACCCTTCTTCTGCGGTCCTTCCAAATGAAAATCCCTATAAACGGACCTCGATTTTACGCCTTTTGTTCACGGTTCCTTGAAAGACGTAAAATCGAGGTTTGACTGTACATGCAAAAATTTAAAGGGAATTAATTCTTTAATTACATCAGTTTTAAAATTTATACAAAACTCACTTTGATAAAATTTTTAGCTTGTGTTTGTAACTATCCAATTATATCTTGTGACAATGCCAATCACACTGTAATGAAGGACACAGATTACTTATGTCAAAATATAAAATGCACCTTTTTGGTATGTTTGTTAAACAATCTATCAGAGATTCTTGTTTTAACATCTGATTTAGATAAAACCGTGTCAAAGCGGTTTGACATATTTGTCTGTTATAACAAAAAATTTTTTACCTGGAGATTTTATCTCAGTTTTTTCAAATGATTCTATTGTCTACGGCTCAGAGTTAACCAGGTATTTATTAATTATATTTTATTAAAATATAATTATGCAAACAATTGAACAACAGTTTTTTGAGCTTGTAATCAATAGCAATGCTCAAACATTTTGCCGTTGGAAATTCTAATGTTAAAATGCTGAGCATAACTTTAGCTTTTTACTAAATAGAACGCTCGTTAACGATTCACTTTTCAGTTTTGGTTATGAATGTGAAATCTATTTGACAGCCGAAAATGAAAATATTTTGCAAATTGGTAGCACATCCAACGTAGAAAAATCTGCCATTATTATTGTATCACCATTTGAATGTTTGTAAAAGATTTTTTGTTATTTTTCTTTATCATATTTTTATAGTGCCGCCAGTTGATATCAACATCGTATTAACAAATGATGCACCAACGTTTATACTTGATGAAACAGTCACAAATTTTGCAACCGTTCAGGTTGACGAAGCTTTGGTAAGTTATTTTTTTTTAAATTATTTCGACTTATAAAAAATTTTTTTCAAGGTTTCACAGAATGTGTCTATGACAGTATATGGTGTCAATTTGGAACAATGTAACAAGAAGTTTTATTCTGATGCTAAATTGAACAAAGAAGCTGTATTCACTGAATGGTATGTTCCACATTTTAAATAGATTTGTTTCTTTAAAAAACTACACATTTTGGAATTTTTTGTTTAAAGATTAAAAGTTTATGATAGTTGCATTGAGCATATTTCTTCAAAATTTTATACTCATACAAAAACGTATAGACAGTGTTTTAATATTCCTTCAATAAATGTTTTTCTCCGTTCTACAACACTGTTTTATTTTCAGCGAAATATCTGAACATTTTTATAAATGTAGAAGTGAAACGCCAGCTATGGCATATTTTCTTAATCAAGCTTCTCATCGCACTGACAACTTTGATGACTGCTTTGTTGCTTTTACGATATCAAGTAATTTTTTACCATTCAATATAAATAAAAATAGTTGTAAATTTTTTAAGGAAATCCAATAAATTGTGTCTTTAATGATACAGTTTTTTTTGTAAGCGGTGATAGAGCAACCGTATCAGTAATGGCAACAACCACTGGGGAATGCAATGTCACAATTTTTAAAGTATTTGAAGACTCCTATGTACTTTCCAATATTTTTACCACCGCCAAAGATGAAAATGTTCAAATATTTTTTGGACCGGAACAAAAATATTTATTTTTGGAGTTTAAGTAAGTTTTGGTTTATATTATACAAGCTTGTAAAACAAACGGAAAATTATTTTTCCTACTAAGCGAAAAAAACGTTACCGGAAGGAGTTTAAGGGAAAGCAATTTCAACCACATTTTAATAATACTTTTTTAAAAAAGATTTCTTTAGTTCAAGGACTGCCAATCAATATAAAAACATAAGAATTTTATCAGATGTTTACACCGTTAAAGTGCCAAAAAGTGCATCTGTGCTTTTAACTTTTACGTAAGCGTTTAAAAAAATTGAATCAAAAATATATTTTTGATCCAATTTTTGTGGTTTATGTATATGTTATAATTATAGATTAATCAAGCTCCCGTTTTATGAAGAAATATTGGAAGCTCGATATTTGTCATTTTTGGGAACTTTTCATTATGGGTTGAAAAGATGTATTTTTTATCCTCAAGCTTTTATTACTTACAATGTTGGCAATGTATCTGTTAAATTTACGGTGTTGGAATTAGAAAAAAGCAGTGACATATATTTCCATACAAATAACGAGAAATTAAGGTAATTTAGCGTAATAGTGTAATAGTGTATCAATCCCTTATTGCTTAAAACATAATATAAAAAGTGCTATACAGAAGAAATTTTGGGTTGGGTTTTTCTATTTGGAGGGGCTAAGCCTTTGATCTTTAGCTGCCGGCTGCAAAAGATCAAAGCGTTTCTCGATTTTGGAGGGGTTATATCCAGGGATGTGTGGAAGTAACTTTCCCAACAAAAGCGGAAGCGACTTCCGTATTTTACAGAAGCAAAAGCGGAATTCCGCACATCCCTGGCTATATCTCCCATAGCCTCCCCTAAATACGGCGCTGATATGGTAAATAGCTGTTTTAGGGCAAATATTTAAAAGATTTAATTATGATACCTGAATTATAGTAAATCAGAAATCTAACGGGACAAAACTGACCAAGGGACAGAATCCGAACACTGCGGATAATCTCTTTTGCAAAAAATAAACTATCTCCTGTAGTGAAATTACAACTATATTTTTAGAATTAATTATATTGGCGAAACTTTTATGTTTAAAAGTCAAAATGTGTCTCTATTTTCCAATTACATAACATCAACACCTTATTGTGGTGCATATTTGTACATCGAAGCAACACAGCCGTTTCCAATCAATTAAGCACAAAATTTAAATGACATAAATGCTCATTGTGGTTCCGAAAGTTAAATGTATTATGGGTCGCTTTTCTGTGAGAATGTAGAATATATGACAAATTTTTATTTTACGGAAGAATTTTTTGTAAATAATGTAATTTTTTTTTGAATTTTGAAACATATCTTATAAAATGTCAAGAATGTTTAATTATCCGACTTCTTTAATAATTTTTATATCGGATAATTAAACAATTACAAAATCGAGAAAATCCTCGATTTTTTAATTTTTTAGTTATGACTTATGATTGAAGGCACGCTATATATTTGAATTCTGTCACCTTTTATTTTTGTCAAAAAATATTTCAACTAATAAATATTTTTTTTGTTAATTTATTTTATTAATTAATTGATATAATAGAAACAAGAGGAATTAATTTAAGATATAAATGAAATCATTGCATGGTTATATATGGACGTCATTTAAAATGTAAAATTGCATAAAGATGTATATTGACTTTTATTGTTTACCTAAAAAATTTTTGTCTTATTTTTTCAATAATATTCAAAAAATACCGGCTTTTTTTAAACCTTCACATGGAAGGCCAACGATTGCTCCAGCCTTAAAACTAACAGGACCTGTTGCATTCTTAAGATAACACACTCCACTATCCCATACATAGGCATAGCATCCAGATATACCAAGGCATATTCCGCAACAATCACTTGCTTGACCTACTGTGGCGCCAAGATCTTGCCCAACAATGTTTCGATCTGGGTAACCATCGCAACATGCTAAAAGCTAAAATTATTCATTGTACAAAATTTTTGCCTCCTTACAATCCCTTTTTTTATCACCGAGTGATCGAGCATTCATTTGTTGATCCATCAGAATGGAAGCAGCTGAAATAATTTTTTTTATTTTTTTGTTAGATTTTAAATCAAAAACCAGAGATGAGAAGCTTCCACTGTATGGCGGCCGGCCCTTTCCGCCAAAATCCTTATAATTCATCTGATAATTATTTTAATAGAAATTTGTGATATTACATAGGTGTATCTCATTAATATCAACCTCCAAAAAAATAGAGAATTTAGAAAAAAATTACAGAATTTGAATTATTCAGATTTTGGCGTTCTGTGCCGGCCGTAAATTCTCATCTCTGTCAGGAACTAACCAATGGAAACAACAAGAACAAGAACGATTGAAAGTTTCAAAAAAGCCATTTTTAAGTAATATATAAAGTATTAAAAATGATGAGAATATTGGAGTTTCCATGGGTTTATATATCTCTTGCTTTTGTAATTCTGTTACATCAAATGCCACTAAAAACCAAAATCAGATCAGCCATAATATTTACTTACTCATTTTTCTATAATAACAAAATCAAATTTACCATTTTTTTTCGGGAATCTGACATGCTGAAACATATAGTGTGTTTGCCAATGAATCAGATATTTAACCGAAAAGGTGGAGTTTTGCCAGAAAATAAAAGTTTCCTACAACAAAAATCCAACTTTTTGTCTTGACATCTGACGTCTTAAAGAACACATTGTGACTACTAATGACTCAAATAATACACAATACAAAACAGCTTTGCCAAAAACACATACCTTTTCATATTTACAAAGTTGAGTTTTTTTCCTTTAATCAAATAAAAGTTTTACATTTTTCTTGACATATAACTTCCGTAAAACCATCAAATCATGTTGATCGACGATTTAAAAAAAAACTAAGAGGAGATCAGCAATAAGCTCCTCCCATGTTTTTAAAGAAAAACTCATTTTTATTTCATTTGCTATTTTTTTTAAGTTTTTTAAATTTTTGAGTCATATGAGTCAAAACAGTAAAACCTTTGATGTTATTTTTGTCTTGTAAAAATTTTAAGAGATGTTTAAACTTTTGAAAAGTTTTGTTTGGATAATTTTCTTTTCACTGACAAATTTTTTGTGTAAAAGTAAAATGGTGATCGATAGCAGTTCAAGAATCTTTTTAGGTAATTTGCTTCTGCTTTTAATGATGTAATGATTTTATTTTATTTTTATTTGAAAACCTTTTATCTGTTACTAAGGACTATAGGGAACACATTACAACACCAAAAATTAGTTAAAAAAGTGATAACAATTCATTAGATTTTTTGGTCATGAAATTTGTAAAATCATCCATCCATCTTGTCTTCCAACAGGAGCCCATTCAGTCAATTTGTCGATTCCAGCGATCATCAGAACTATCAAAGTTGCTTTTTTGTAATTAATAACAATGAAAACCGGTTTGCTACTAATATGTTCCATTTCCATATTTTTTCCCTCAAAAACTGCTTTTAATAAAAATTTAGGAATTGGCAAAATAGGTATAAAAAAAAGTTCGCGTTGTACTTTTGGAAAAAAAATTTTCTTTTCTGGATTTTCATCTGACATTTTCTGAGCTTCAGATTAATTTATTTAATTTTTTATTTTTGTCTTAATGGGTCGAAAGCGAGGTTACACAAAACTAACCTTTTCAAAGCGAAACGAAACTGGAAAAAACTGCGAAATTTTGCGAAAACGAAATAAAACAAAATTTTTGATAAAATTTGTTTTGAAAAACACCGGACGACAAATTTTAAAAAACAGCTTTTTTAACAAAATCGAATCCCAAAGAAAAGCTTGGAAAAGCGTATTATTTTTTGAAGTTGATACTAAAACTTTAAAGCTTCGTTTGAGCAATTGGGGGTAAGATAACTGCATTTTTAGAGTTTAAAATCGTTTTTAACGACCTCGAAAATGGGTAGCCGTTGGTTTTTGTAACAAAATTAAGTTTAACAGTTTTTCGAAAAAAATTTCATTTTTTCTGTTATTTTTTTAATATTTTCACAAAAACTTTCTCCCACCCCTTTTCGAGGTCGTTAAAAACGATTTTAAACTCTAAAAATGCCGTTATCTTACCCACAAATGCTCAAACGAAGCTTTAAAGTTTTGATCCAAAAAATATTTTTTAAAACGGTCCCAAACGGAAAGTGACTTCTTTTTGGCGGCCATAACCGTTTTTTAAAACTTGTTGGCCGATGAAAAAGTCTTACTGTATATTTTTCTAAAAAAGCTTTTAATTAAGATTAAATAAATTTCCAGAGAATTTGAATGCAATTCAAAGAAGCCTTGTGAAAAACCTTTTTCTAACCCATTTTCTTATCACTAAAAAAAGTTCCAAAATATTTTTTGCTTTAATTATTTCTTAACGAATAAAAATCCCAAACATTTGTCATCAAACAGTTGCAATTGTTTTTATCTCTTTAAATTATTATATTCATTAAATAAATCAAACTACATACAAAAAAGTGATGAGACAAAACTGATCAAAAAAAGCAATGCATTTTATTCAACAAAAACAACAACTGACCACCAAAGTTTTTGAATCATTATTGTTTTTAACAAAAAAAAACAAGCAAAAAAACTAAATAAAATTATTATCATTTTTTAAGACAAACAAAAAAACAGTATATAAATTAAGTCCAACAACGGGAGCTTCCTTTTTTAAAGCATTTTGAAACTTTTTTCTTTGGTGATTAATTATTTTATATTTATCATAATCGGTGTTGTTGCGACTCCGATTCCGGAGTCATGGAGTCGACTCCAATTCTGGTGTCCAAGTCGGAGTCACTGCGGTGGAGTCGACTCCGGTCAGATTTTTCAAATTCACAGGGGGGGTACGTTAAGAAAAAGAAATTTTTATTTTTTAGATTTAATTTTTCTAATTTTGTTATTTAACGTAATAAGTATCAAGCTATTCTGAAATTGCTATGTTAAAACAAAGACTTAAAACGTGTTTGGGCTTCTAAATCTCTGATGAAAAATTTTTGAAATTTTTTTTCAACCTTAAAAAAAATGACTCCGGATTCGACTCCAGTGACTCCGACTCCGAAGTTGGAGTCACGGCCGGAGTCATTTCAAATCCGAAAGCAGAACACTGATCATAATTAAAGGATTTAAATGAAAAACATTGCCATTTTTAAACGTTTGTTAAACAATCCTTAAAATTTCATGACATTTTTGTTGATTTTTAAAGTAATTTATCCGTTTTTTACCGTAAATTTTAATGGTAAATAATAATGAAAATTAATTTGAAATTTTTTACGGTGAAATTTGGATTATCAGAAAATTAATATCTCTTATAAGTTTTAGATAAACATAGCCGAAAATTTTCCAATACAGTAATAAAAATGTTTCAAACATTTTAAATACAAAATTTCATACAAAAATATGCCCACATTTTCAATAACGGAAAAATAATTTAAATAATTTCTAAAATCTTTCAGTGACAAAAATTTATCAATGATTTCCGGTTTAAAGTATCATAAATTATAAATGTCTGATTTTTAACCAAAACAAAGTACTTAATTCACGACAAAAAAGCAAACGTGATTAAAAAATGTCTTCAATCATTTTAGTCAAAACATTTTCTTTGAAAAAAAACACACGTCACTTTTTTATTTCACATTTCCTACCGTAATTTCTCATTTTCCGGTATGCAAGTTTTTAAAAAAAAATTTTTACTTGACAAAAATTTTTCCTGTTTATTTGTTTTTTCTTTTCAATATTTAAACTACACTTTAGTTACCGTTTTTATGAATCATTAATACAAAACCGGATAAAAAATGTTTGATGTTTTTTCTTTTGTTTTTTTTTTGACGTTTACTTTTTTTAAAAAGTGGGTGTTCAACAATGTTTACAGACATGTAAAAAATTTAGATGTTTTTAAAAAATATGAGACACGTGGATTTACAAATAACTCTTTTTTTTCTTCTTTGATGAAATATTATGTAAGCATTATACAAACAAAAAAAAACGCTACAGAATTAATGTTTTTTTTACTCCACAAAATTATGTTTCTTACTCCACAAAAAAGTTTACTCCACAAAATTATTTTTTTTACTCCACAAAGTTATTTTTTTAGTTCATTTTTACTCCACCATGGAGTAAAAAAATAACTTTGTGGAGTAAACTTTTTTGTGGAGTAAAAAAAATAACTTTGTGGAGTAAACTTTTTTGTGGAGTAAAAAAAATAATTTTGTGGAGTAAAAAAAATTAACATCCAAACGCTACATGACAAATAATACAAATAAAAAACCGTTCTTTTTATTTATTTTTTAACTTTAAAAATAACTTTTTAAAAAAACAACATTTTTAAGTAAAAAATTTGTAAAGTTTACGAAATCAAATAGTTGCCAAATAAATGAAAAAATTAGGGACATTTTTGTCAAAAATTAGTCAATTTAAATAAATTTCATGTAATTTTAAAAAACTGAAAATTCAAATATGCTAAAGCAAAATTTAAACATTAAAGAATCAAATAAACATCTTTTATGACATTTTCAAGATCCTTAACTTTTTTCATTTGATATTTTATAGTCAAATTCATGTTTTTTTTATGTTAAATGAAAAAAAGGGAAAAGTTTTACCAAGAAAAAATTAAATAAAAATCTAAAAAGAGAAGTAATTTTTATTCATTTCCATCTTGTTTTAACAAAAATTTAACTGGTATTTTATGAGAAAGCATTTTTAAGTTTTTGTCAAACAAGCAATTTATGAATATTTCAAAACACAACCATTCTCTTGTAAATCCACGTTGTCACATTTTTTAAAACAGCTAATATTTTTTTACATGTTTGTAAACATTGCTGAACACCGAATTTTTGAAAAGCAAACAACGAAAAAAACAAAAAAAATGTCAAATGTTTTTTATTTGGTTTTGTATCAATGATTCATAAAAACGGTAACTAAAGTGTAGTTTAAATATTGAAAAGAAAAAACAAACAAACAGGAAAAACTTTTGTCAAGTAAGATTTCTATTTTTAAAAACTTGCATACCAGAAAATAAGAAATTATGGTAGGAAATGTGAAATAAAAAAGTGATGTGTGTTTTTCTGAAGAAAATATTTTGACTAAAATGCTTAATAATAAGAACTTTTATGAAACAGTAAACTTTTGATCTTTTGTTATCTGCAAAACGTAATTTTTTATGTTATTTTTATGATAGAAGCTACTTTTACCATATAATTTGAATGCTAAATTTAAGAGCAAATGTTTAAATGTCGTTTGTAGCAAAGTAAATTAATGGCTTCGTTAAAATATATTTTACGCTATTTATATGGTGCTGGAAAAATTTATTCCATGTAAAAATGATTATTTCGAGCTCTTCAATGCCTGTGTAGATTCATTCCAACTTCCTGAATGGTTAGATGGTGGCATTGGCGTTGACCAGTGAATTGACTCCCCCGCCCTTTCCCCGCCCCGGGGATCCCCGCCCTCCCCTTTAGAGGGGGAAAGGGCGGGGGAAAGGGGGATTTTTAAAATACCCGGGGGAAAGGGGAAGGGGGAGGGGATGAAAAAGGCCGAGTCATTTCACTGGCGTTGACAATATTGGATCAGAAGTCCAATAATTTATCCTGCTTTTAAACAACTTCAAATCTTTCTGGAATCAATTATTATTCTTGCTGTTATGGCTGGTTATCGAGAAGTGATAATGAAATTTTTCAAATATTTTTATCGATTATTTAAAAAACCCGTCCGTGCTTCTCCAAATAATTCCTTGTTATTTGTTTCACGATCTTTTGTCGGTCCAAATGCTTCATAAATTTGTATAAATGTTTGTAAAAATTCCGGCTTAAAATTTAAATATTTTTAATAAACTGATAGTTGTTACGTAATGATCATTTGAAATAAAACTATTTTTTTAAAAAAGTTGACTATCAGCAAACACATAATATCCATGGTTTATTGCAAAAAAGGGTCTTCTTTAAACTCTTTCATGAAAAACATAGAAATATGTTACAGAAAAACTGTATTAAAACTTTAAAAATTGTAAATGCATTTTAGTTGATTGTTACGAATTCGATATTTGGGTATCATTGTTGTTATATGATCGGAATCTTTAAGTTTATTTTGAGAAAATTTTTTCTTTTTTTTCGGGAAATTCTATCTTCCACTTTACTGACCCTCTGCTGAGAAAATAAGTAAGTCGAATATATTAAAGGCTTTCAGGTTTTCATGATAGAAAAAATTTGTGAAGAATAAGAAACCTTTTGATATTTTTTATCTATAAAACGTACTTTTTTATGTTTTTTTTTTGCAAATATTCTCGGCAACTTTTTTGATATATAATTTGAATGTAAAATTTAAGGGCAAAAGTCTAATTGTATACA
>CABFKP010001273.1:0-12194 GCA_901779475.1 Panagrolaimus davidi
TTATTTTTTACAATATTTTATGTGTTGTAAATTAATAAACCGAAATTTTAATTATTAACGTGGTGCAATATTTTGTTAATGGTAAATATTATGGCATTTTGCCATTAACAAATTTGTTTTTTGTTATATTTTTTATTTTTTCGGGAAAAAAATCCATGTCATTTCACCTTAAAATATTCAAAAACAAACTCTATGGAAATGTTTCTCCCACTTTTTTGCTTATGTCTGAGAAAAACGCAAAATAATTGAAGCACGAAAAAAACGGGAAATTGATTGGAAAAAGGTGAAAATTAGCAAAAAGTTGCGTCATTTTATAGCAAAAAATTGCAAAAAATGATTTGAAAAAATCAAATATCACCATTCATATATTTCATTTTAAGACTTCTAAAGCATTTTTTCGCAGCAAAAAATGCTCTGTAAAATATTAATGATTTAAAAATGGCTTAACTCTATGTTTCTTTCTGACAGTCCTTGGATGAACTTTTTTGCAATGTGCAGAAAATCTAAAATTAAAAATACATAACTGAAACATAATTTTGAAACAAGAAGACATTAAATTTTTGGGAATCATTTTTTAGAATAAGTTTTTTCAAATCACGTGTTATTTTGTCAAACATTATTTTTTCAATAACGCGCATTTCTCTAACTTTTGAAAAAACATAGATAAATACATTGTAAATAATTTGCTTACAGCTATAATTATTCATTCATTTTTAACGAAAAAAAGTTTTTTTACAAAATATTAAAAATTGCTAGCTTAAAAAAACAAGAAGTTCTTTTTTCATATCACATAGTCACAGCATTGCTGAGACCCAACAAAATGGAAGCGGAATAAAAAATGAAAGCTGAGGAATGAAAAACATTATGGTAGAAAGGCGAAAAGAATTTTTTTTTGTTGAAAAAGACACAGCAAAGCAGTTGTGAAATAGTGAAAATGAAGAAAATTTTGCTGCTTTTCAACGTCGATAAACACTGAAAATTTTTTACAAATGCGGCAGAAATATTTTTTTAAAAAAGGTAACATTTTTTTATAATGAACAAACCCTTTCTTGCACAAAAGTGGAAGACATGAATATATTCATTTTAGACAATTATTCAAAAAAAGTTTTATCTTTTGAATTTTTTATCTATTTTAACTAAAAATAAGCCATTTCTTTAAAAAAATACAGTTTCATTGAATACAAAAAATGAAATTGTTTTGCATCCTTCAATAATTAATGATAAAGAAATGGTCTATATATTTTTATCCAGTCGAATTTTACAAACTAACATAATATTTGCAAAAAAGGGTTTTGCATTTGTTTTTATAGAAAAATTTGTTTTGCAGAAAATCAAAAAAATATATGCTTTGAATTACTGGTTTAATAGAAATTATTTTAAAATGAAATGAAAAAATGAAAAAAAAAACTGTTTGATATAAGCTTTTTTATAAAGTAAATGAAATGGATTACAAAAAATATCACAGCAAGGGGTCAAAATACACATGAATGTTTAGTGTGAAAGATTTTTAATTTTGGTTATTGAACTTTGAAATTATTATTTTTCTGTTTTTTTTTTTCATTTTGCATAAGAAGTTTTTTAATTATATATTCAATCTGTTATTGATTATTAACAATAAATTTTAAATATTTAATGAATGAAAAACTATCAACTGGAACAAATAAACGATATATATTTTTGATGGAAATTTTTCACGAATAGTTTTCAATACATTTTTATAAAAATTACCAAAATATTCAAAAAAAATTTAAAGCAAAATATTCAATATTTTTTCTGTCTTTTGAAAGGACGGAAACTTTTTACAACGAAGAAATGCGAAAAGCGGCAACGATAATCGATGAATCGTTTTTACGACTTTTCTCTTCCATTCATTTTCAAAAACTGCAAAGATTTAAAAAAAGGAAGAAAATAATGAAAAGAAAATAGCAAAATAAACAAAGCATATTTCTTACACATTTTATACGCAGTTAAAAAGAAATGTAAAACTTCAAAATATATTGTAAAATCATAATTTTACAAAACACATGTTTATTTTTTTTAGACTTTATAAAGTAAATAAGGTCTTTAAATATTTTTTATATTTGTCCCTCAGTTAAAGAGATAAATGAACATTATTTAAAACTGAAACAAATGGTTTTGACACACATAAATGTTTAGTCTGAAAGATTTCTAATATTGGTTACTGAACTTTGAAATTAAGGATGCACGGGTGCCCAAATTTCAGGCCAAGGCCCCGTTTTTTTCTTCAGGCCCGCCCTGCCCCGGGTCCTGGGCGGGGCGGGGGTTTTTTTTGAAGTTATAACAAATTTTTGTAACTTTAAAAAGACGATACTGCCAAATTTAATAAATAACTTGACTTTATTCTAATAAAAATGAAAAGTACAAAACAGAAGGTGTTTCAAATTAAAACGTATTATGATTCTTCGAATATATTTTTTTTAAATCAAAATTTTTTATATTTGTTACCAACAATAAGACACGTTATAAAAGCACAATTTCAGATATTTACTCGTCTTACATTGATTGGATGACCAAAGTTTTTATAACAGTTTAAACATTATATTAATTGAATTTAATTTGAAACATAGTGTTTAGCTTTATTTTTTTCAATGAAAAAAAATTAAAATTATTTTTTACAATATTTTCCGTAAAATAAATAAACCAAAATTTCAATTATTAATGTGATGTTGCACAATAATAATGATACCATTAAAAAACATGTTTTCTGTTGTAATTTTTTTATTTTTATATTTAATAGAATAAAAAACTCATATCGTTTTAAACTTAGAATTAAAATATTCAAAAGTAAACTCAACATCAATGCCACATTTTATGTTTGTGTCTCAAAAAAGCGCAAAAATGTGTGAAACTCGAAAAAATGTAAAAACTGATTAATCATGTTTAATGTTTTATAAAATCTGCAAGAAAGCGTTAAGTCCTTAAATTTTAAAGCATGAAATTGTGAAAAAAAATTCAAAAAGAACAAATATCGCAACTTAAATGGTTTGTTTTTTGTAAGCTGAGCATTCGTCCAAAAAGTCACATCACTTTTGAGACACAACAAAACGGAAGTAGAATAGAGAATAAAAGATCAGAAAGAAAAAAACATTATGGTGCAATGCGATGTCAAAATTTATACAGCACGAATAAATATTTCTTAGTTGCAGCAAAAATTTTTTTTTGCAAAACGTTTAGCTTTTTTGTAAAAGAAAAATCCTCTTTCGAAATTTTATGTTTTTGAATATTTTATCTATATTTACTAGCAAGTTATTTCTTTTTGCATTCAAACATTACATTTCAGATGTTTTGTTTTATGGCTTCTAAACATTCTTCAAGTTTATGAAAATGATATCGTTATTAATTTTAATGGCTTAATTCTGTGCATTCTTTTGACATTGCTTATTTGAATTGATTTTATATTGTGCAAAAAAATTTAGTAAAAATTATTTAACAAAAATAGAATTAATTATTAAAAGGTATTAAGGCTTGAAAAACTACAGTCTAATGGTGGACTATTTTTTGAAATTAGTTTTTCCTGATTGAATGTGGGATGTTTAAACATTACTTCTTTAATAGTGGTTACGATGAAAATTATCGGATAAAACAGCGAAATAATATTTCAATGTTTTATTAAAATAATTGAATGTGAAGTTTGTTACTTCTTTCATTGAATTTTTTTTATCTATTTTAGTATGTTCTTTCTTTTTCAAATAATTAGTATATTGAAATATTCACAATTCAAATGTTTAAATTTGATGATTCTAAACCTTCAACTTCTCCATTATATTTTAAAATCATTATTGATCTAAAATACTTTGGAGTGCAATTTTATGACATTTTTTTGTTGAATTGGTGTGCAAAAAAATCTTTTAAGAAATATATAACAAAAATGTAATTCTTCAACAAAAAGGTATTCAAGTTTAAATAACAATTAGTTTTTCCTGATTAGATGAAATATCTAACATTATTTTTTCAATAATGTCATTTACTTTTTTCTTTCAAAATTTGTAGAAATTACATAAAAATATTGCAAATATTTCGTTTATTATTCATTTGTTTAAAATGTTAGAGTTTATTTATAAAATATACAAAAAGTCGTATTTAAAAAAACACTGAAGGTTCTTTTTGTAATCGTAATGTCAACACATATGTAGAGACACAACGAAAAATGCATAATAGAGAAAAAAATAGAAAAAAGGCAACACTACAATGCAAAGAAACAATTTTTTGTGCTAACCAGTTGCGGCCGCAGATCGCTTGGTAATCGCATGTTTTGAGGTATTGTAATATTCAAACTGTTTTGAAAAGCTCAAACAATATTAAAAATTATTTTGTTTTTTAATTTCGAAAGTAACAAAGTTTTGTCAAAAAAATTTGTTCGAATCCAAAAATGAGATATGCATACTTTGATATATTTTTGACAGATTTCAGATATCCTCGTTTTAAATCATTTTGACAACAGTAATTATTTAACAAGTTGAGTTGATAAGTGGTATCTTTAGTGTTATGTGTGAGCTGATTTGACGTTAAGATCATAAGTGCAATGGAGAAATACCATATCACAGTTTCAAAAAATTTAAAATTTCTTGAAGATAAAAAGTACTTCATATTATTATTAAAATTTCTTTTTGCTGTTCTAATAACTCTCATTCACTTTAAAAGTTTGTAGTAAGTGTTTACAAAATATTCAGAAATGAAAAAAAAAAGTTCTAATTAAAATAAGAAAGTTACTAGGCTGAGATCTCAGTTCAGATAAAACAAAGCAGATGCGAAAGAGAAAAAAAGCAGAAAAAAGAAAAACCAAATGCAGCAATGGCGAAATTATTCACTGACAGAAAAAGAGAAACAACGAAGTGGATGCGCAATAAAAAAATGTACAATCAATGAAAAAGCTTAGTTTTTCTATGCAATGTCGACACTTGTATTGCCAGAAAAAATGTTTTTATGCGAAACTTTTCATATCAATTTTTTATTTTTTCAAAGACCCTTTCGATTTTAGAAAAAAGAAAAACCATATTCATTTTATCAAAACATTCTAAAAAATATTGAAAATGTTTTCTTTTTGAATATTTTACTTTTTCTGATAAATCATTTCTCATTTAGAATGTAACAATTTAATGTTTCCTTTTTGTTGTCACAATTTTCTTTCTCTGTTCCTCCAGCTGCACACGAACATTAATTAATAGAGATTGATATTTTAGTTTTTTTTTCTGACATCATCTAATTGAATAAATTTTTTTGAAACTTAAAGAAAACTTATTTGTTAACAAGAAACCCAAAAACATTAAAAAAGAAAATTTTAAAAGTGATTCATGGAATAAATATATTACAAGGTTTTTTGTAATTCAAAATATTTATTTTAACATAAACAGAAATGGAAAACTTAAAAATCACATGGCTTTTAAATAATGGACCTTCCAGTCATTGGACTGCTATATAAAAATAATTATGTTACAGATATAGTATTCTTTGATCCAGATACTTTTAATCTTCTCAATTATAAAACATTCAAAAAAGTATTGCAACTTTTTCTTTCGTCATGAAACGTGTTAATTTTTTTGCTCTTGGCTTAAAAAATGAACATTTGAAGAAAAAATCTTTCAAATTTCGTAACGACGGCGGCTATGCATTAAACATTGGATAAATAAAAGTATGTTAAATAAAAAAGTCATTCTTTGTCATATTCAACATTTTTTTAAACTAACACTGTCTTGTCGCACATTTCGCATTAAACATCATTCGTATATTTGTTCTTTCGAACAGACATATTTATTTTTTTTAAAAGCTAATATTTTTGAATCTTTTTAGTTAAATATTGTATGAATTAAATTGATATTATTTTTAAAAATAACAAAAACAAACCTATCTTTTTTATAATAAAAGTAACCCTGAGATTCCAAAAAATCACCATGAATTTGCATTAATAATGAAAGCTGTTGAAATTCTTATTTACGATCAATTTTTTTAGATTGTTTGGTTGCTGTTAAACTTTTAATGAAAAAAAAAATCTCTAAATCCAACTATCATTTTTAATTTAAATTGCTAAATTAATTTTTAAAAAAATTTAACAGGATTTACAAGATAATGCAAATGTTGTTTCAATTGATTGGCTGTATTAAGTAAAAACATGTTTTTAAAAAACCGGAAGCGATCATTTTTGAAAACATATTTTTTCACAGTTAAAGTTTGAAGAACGTTATGTAAGATCCTTAAAATCAGCATAATTTTTTTAAAGAAACAAACAAACATGTCAAAGTCAAATGAAGAATGAAAGAAAGACATTTGCCCTTTTTTATTTCCACCCAAAAAAAGAACACACAAAAAAGAAAGACTGAGTAAGTAAAAGAAGGAAAGAAAAATGCAACACCATCATATACGATTTTTTGAGAGCTTGATAAATGGCCGCGGTGGCGCAGTTGGTAGCACAGCAGCCAGCACTCCATAGTTAAGTAAACTTTGGAGAGTCGTCAACTACCGCGGTCGCCGGCACCTGGCTTAGGGAAAAAAAACTACGGTTTTCTTCTTTCGGGAAGTTTTTTCTTGTAGTTTTAAAAATAAAAAAAGTATCTTTGAAAAATATAGAAAATTAACCATCTTTTTCGATATTTCCCTGTAAAAAAAAATTTGTTAACCNAAAAAAATTTGTTAACCTTCTTTCTTCGGAATCGTGAAAATATTGACTCTATGAACAATTTGTTAAATGTGAAATTTGTTTTTTTTTTGACTTTGTTTTAGTCATTTGCTGAAAATATATCTTTTTTTATTTATTTAATTTAAGTGGAGAATGAAAATTCAAACGTTTATCTTAATTAATAATGTTCAAATAATTGCTGAAAGAAAACAAAATAAACAATACATATTTATGATTGAAATCTTTCATGAAAATTTTTCAACATTCACTGTTTTATGAAATTTACCAAAAAATTCAAAAAACAAAGTATAAACAAAATAATTAATATGTGTTTTACCTTTTGAAAGAAAAGAAAGCAAAGTTGAAATGAAACACAACAAAAAATGGGAAAGATGATCGATGAATTGAAAAGTTTTTTCTTTTTCTTTCATTTTTAAATTTTAAAAAATTTTTAAAAAAAGAACAAAACGACGGAAGGAAAAACGCAGAAAAAAAAGAGCATATTTCTTATATTTTTTTACGCAGTCACTGGACGACAAAATTTACAAAATACATGCGTGGCTCTTTTTAGACTTTATAAAGTAATTAAAGCGGATATATCTTTAAATATTTTTTATTTGTCCACATGCTGGACAAATGAATATAAAGTTATAAAATAAAAATATTTGACACACATAATTGGTTAGTGTTAAAGATTGTTGCTCTATTTATTGAACTTTGAATTTATAATTTTTCGGTTTTTTTTTCTTTTGCATGAGAAATTTTTGAACTAAAATATTCCATCTGTTATTGATATTTTACATAGACTTTGAATATTTAACGATTGAAGAACTATAAACTACAAGGAACCGAAATTTTTCAAATACAAATTTTTATGTTTCATTTGTAATCGATATTTTACATATTGATAATTATTAATAAAACTTCTCTCAAATATTTTAAATAATAAATGCAACAAAAACATTCCTCTTACGTTTATTTGAAAAAGCGTAATAATGAAATATTTGTCTATTGCAAAAAAAAAGAAAAATCGAATATTTTTGTTGACGTAGAACAAAATGTTGCAATCTTTGAAAAAAAAAATTGCAATAAAAATGAGTCAATCTGGAATTTAAAATGTCGACACTTTGTAAGATTTTTGTGGTTGCTATTTTTTAATGTTACAAGGCGATACTACATTCATTTTTGTGAAAATTTATTATATTTTGTCTTATTCCGGCTTTTTTTTATTTTTTGGGCATTATTATTTCAACTTTCATATGGAAGCTGGGTTGTAAATTATCAAATTCCATTTTCATCTTTACATTTAATTATCGATGCTCCATTACTGATTTATTTTGTAAAACTTTATCGAAATTTTGTTACAAAACTTTTTACAAAACGAAGGCATACAGTTTTGGTTATTGATCAACCTTCATTCACACAAATCAAATAAGAATAAAATAATGTTGCAGAAAATATATGAATTTTTTGATTTCTTGTAGTCTTCTTTTTATTTAAGGATGTGCACCGGTTTTTCAAAGTTGCGCAATAAATATGATTTTGGTACCAAAAAATGCAGAATCTTAAAATTAATACGAATTAGTAAAAAAAAATTATTAGGCTAAATGCTGACAAAAATGATAAAGGAAAAATGAAACTACCGTAATTTTTTATCCTAATTTTTAGCCCTCCATTCTCCAATTTATTATTGTGCCTATCAGATGCAGAATTTTTTCTGAGTCAAATAAAATAAAAATTAGCCTGCCGAAACATGACGATGAATTATCGCTTCAAAAAAACGTAAAGTCGCAAATTGTTTCTGCACTTTTTTAATGATTTTAAAAGTTTTTGTTTCGCATGACATGTGATATATATATATCACTTTACAGTTTAATTTTTTCTGAAAAATGTGATTATATCCATTTATACTGTGTGTAATTTTAATTTAATTAATTACTGTAATTTTAAGTGAAATAAATTTGCATATTCATTTTGGATCTCTATTGTTACAACACCTATTAAATACCAAGACAAACATCTATGATGTACAAAAAAACATATTTGCAAAAATATAATAGAATGCAAAAATCATAAACACCGAAAAAAATGCATTAAAAATAGTACAATGTAGAAACTGTAAAAACAAATTTACCAGTAAATTTACCGAGGGCTGATTTACCGGTAAATTAAAAAAATTTGTGTGTAGGACAAATGAGAAAATTTTTAGAAAAATTATGAAAATTTTCCAAAATTGATTTCCATAATAATTTTTTCAGAGGCGGATATACTAGAAATTTAGCTCTTTTTTCTTAAAAATCATGTTTTTTGCGTTTTTGAAAATCGAAATTGTATTGATAGCGACAATGAAAAATCAAAAAATAATCTTTTTGGTCAAAAATAAGTTATTTTCGCTTAAAATTCAATTATTAAGCATGCTTTAGACTTTTAAAATCATTTATAAGCTAAATTTGAGTGAATCTGGAGGCATTTTTTGCATTTTCGGTAAATTTACCATTCGACTGGTAAATTTACCGACGATCAAATTTACCGGTAAATGAGCAACCTTAACTTTGATGAAACATTTTCAAACATAAAAGATATTTATTAACGCCTTGCATTACTAGGATAAATACCTTGTTTGTATTTATGTAAAAATCGACTTACCACGAGTATCATCAACATGTCGCGCTTGTTCTGCAGTAATAATACCTTTTGCAACTAAAATCAAATATTTAAAAAATCAAACAAATACCAAAAAAACGTACCAACAAAATTAATTAAAAAGCTATTTTGCATTTGATAAAACTTTGCAATCTTAATAACTTCAAATAAATCAGCTTTGATAGAATCAATAAGATTAAAATTTTCACCATGAAGCCAATTTTTGTCTTTGTGAAGCTTGTTTTTCTGCCAAATTATAAACCTTAAAATACATCCGTTATAAAAAAATCATAAATATTAAACAAACTTACAATTTTAAAACGTGTGTCTTCAATGCGATTACCGTATCTTTCATACAGGAGTTTCAATTCATTGGGAGATAAATAAAATCCTTTTTTAACTAAAATAAAACATTTACTATATTTTTTTGAACGTATAACTAATACCCATAAAACTCATCAAAAAATCATAATTCATTGCAGTATTATCCATAGAATAAATATAAGGAAAAGCAACAGATAATTCATCTTTAACAGCTACAACAAGATTAAAAGTTTCATCTTCAGCATCTTTTTGCTTGAGAACTTGATGTTCTGTCCATTTATACACCTAAAATATAAAAGTAAAAACTAAAAAAACCTTCTATATCTAAACTTACAGCTTCAAAAACATTTTCCTTCTCTTTCTGTGAATATTGATCGATCGAAGACATAAATTCAACAAACAGTTTTCCACCAGATAAAAATCTTTCGTGTCTAATAATTTGATCAAGATTGCAACGAATAAATTCTTTAAGAGCTCCTTTCATTCTGTTCAATGAATATTTTTCAGAAAATTCAACCATTTCTTCAATCGTTTCGACATTGTAAATCATTGATGATAAAAATATGTGACAAAATTCTTTGAGGAATGGAACAGCATAAAATTCTGCCATATCAACCAGTTTAAAGACATTTTCATTTGTTAAATCACAGCCTCCAGTATAAACAAATTGAATGAATTGATAAAAATTTTCATATGAACAAGTTTCAATTGTTACAACTTCATCTTTCTTTGTCCAATGATCAGAGAGCATAGATGCCATAGTTTCAGAAACAGGTTTTAAAATGAATGAATGAGCATAAAGCTTCTAAAAAATAAAGTAAATTTAATTCATAATATAAAAGTATAAACCAACCTTTCCTTCGATTTCAAAAGTAACATCAAAATGTTCCTTTGCAGGATCTTGTAATTTAAAGGTTTTAAACCTTTCTTGTCGCATTTTATAGATGTATTGTTCAGAATAACGAATATCTGAATTACTTGATTTAGGCATTTTTATAAAAAATAGTCGAAAAGAAAATAAAGCAAATTGTTGTAGAAATCTATAAAGAAATTTAATTTCATTAATTTTGTAAAATTTTTCTTCGAACCATGCAAATACTCTGCTTTCGTTTTAAGAGTATTTTCCTGGATTTTTTTCAATTTTTTTTACTGCAACTTTGATTTGTTTTTGTTTATATATTTTATTTCAATTTTTAGTCTAAAAATGTAAATAAATCAAATTTCAACAAAAAATTTGATATAAAACACTGGTGCCGGGCACTGGCGCCGAATGGTGCCGGATTGGAAATATTCAGAAGTCAAAAGTACCAAAGAAAAAATTAATTTTCGCCCTCCTGTTTTTTCAATGTTACGGTATGTTTAAGTGCCCCATGACTTGAAGTTTAAAAAACAAGGGATATAACTACCATTTTCGGCAACTAGAGAATCTGTAGCTGAAATACAGTTTTACACTATTTTTAAGCTTCTCTGATACATAAAACCACGTTAACAGGAGCAAATATGGGTGTTCTGGGGTGTTTTTTAGACTCACCTCTGTCAGGGCTATCGATTGATACCATTTCTGGAATTTTCTGATAACTCGTCGCCAGAACCTTTATTTTGGGACAGGTATACTGTAACTCAGAATCCTGGGTCCGGTTATATGTTTACCAACTCTTTTAAAAACATATTTTTATTTTGTTGAATTTATCACAAAAAATCATACGTGCTAATTTTTGATTTTAAATAGTATTGAAAAAATTGTGTTCAAAAATGAATTATTTAATGATTGAATAATATTTCAGTTTTACTTTTTTTAATTGAACTGGAAAAACTGGTTTAGTGCATTTTCAAAGATTTGATCAATGAACTGATGTTTTTTTGGATTAGCTGCTTTCGTTTTTTGTTAAACGTTGTTAAAAAAGGTTTTTTTCTGTTTCTAATTCGTTTTTTTTCAAACTTTGTTGAAAAAAAACATGTATGAGAACCCGAAATTTATCAAAATTTTTGCAATCGATCGATAAAGCAAACGAAAGAGATTAATTTTTATTTTATTATTTTTATTTTATCATAATTTTTCTTTATATTGCATTTCTGTTTACCTATCGCAAATTCGAAGCTTGGCTCAAGATTATTAAATTAAATAAAAAAATAAGTAAATAAAACAAGCGATATGTCTTTGTTGCTTTGGAGCTGTCACAATATTATTTCATCAAGATCAAGATATAGGAAATTAAGGGTGCATCCAAATATGACTCTTCTTTAAAGATGCGGCAAAAGATCAAAGGACAAATATGAAGGTCGGAGGGAATCAGACAAAGCTAATTTTTTGTGCTGTCCAGACAAAGTTGATAGTTTTTTTTGTGGTTGCAAAAAAACTGCAAAATTTCTTTTTCCTTTTTTTCTTTGATGTGTTGATGATTCATGAAATCAAAAGTTGTGTCACAATTTGGCCTTGAAAATTTCAAATAAAAATTGTTTCTACTCCCCTAAGGGGGAATATATTTTAAATCTTCATAAAAAACTTTTGGCTCAAAGGTTTCACTTGATTTGATTTCTCTTTTTTACGTCAGCGACGGTTATGCTTAGAAATCAGGTGGATTAAAACAATGCAGAA
>CABFKP010001282.1:0-12188 GCA_901779475.1 Panagrolaimus davidi
TTAATAAAAACAAGAATATCACAGAAACAAAAATCTAACAAGGAACCGTCAGACATGACTATGGCATTTCTGAAAAATAGGTATTTCGTCCTATTCCTTATTAAATAGTCTATACTCCCAATTATTTTTCTTTAATTCACTGGTTTCCTTAACTATTTAAAAATTTTTAATGACGTTGCATTTTTTAAGACATTTTTAACTTCGATAATTACAAGTTCTTTTGTTGTCTTTTTTTGTTATTTACGAATGTG
The DNA here is from genome assembly GCA_901779475.1 of Panagrolaimus davidi. Taxonomy (NCBI): domain Eukaryota; kingdom Metazoa; phylum Nematoda; class Chromadorea; order Rhabditida; family Panagrolaimidae; genus Panagrolaimus; species Panagrolaimus davidi. The sequence continues at coordinate 252 of CABFKP010001282.1, forward strand.
TTTAATTCGACTGAATTTGCAAGATTCTTTTTTACATGTACTGGATTGATTTTGTATATTATATTAAATGAGTAAATTTGTTTTTTACTAATAATTATATCTAACAAAAAGTTGTTTTTTAGTATAACAATTTTTATATCGTTAATGGATTTGAGAAAAAATTTTTTCAAGAAAAAGCAACAACAGTGTTTCAAAAAAACAAGTTAAATCCGTTGGTCAAAAAGTACAAAAAACCACTACAATTCCGGAAATATTTTGAACATAATAGAATTTTTTTTTCATTTACAAGGGAACCGCCAGACATAATTATGGCATTTTTGAAAAATAAGTATTTCATCGTATTCCCCATATATTCAAACTTATTCCTTCAAATTTGCACCGGCCCATGGGCATTTTTCTGTTTTGCATATATACTATATATACAGTTGATCGCCTGCTACTTAAAACTTAATATTTAAATTTTTTAAGGCAGATCTCTTTTTATGTCTGGAAAACATTCCAATAAGCATTTTAAATCATTTGAGACTATTTACAATGCCAAAAGTCCAAAAAAACCTTTAAAATTTAAATATTAAGTTTCAAGTAGCAGCCGATCAACTCTATATGTAGTATATATGAAAAATAGAAAAGTGCCCATGGCCGCTGAAAATTTGCAGGAATATGTTTGAATTGATAAATACAATATTGAGTTACAAAAAAAATTCATGTGTCTTTTTTTTCATGCACTGTTGCTTATTGTTTTCTAATTTGTCAATGGTTATTTCCTGGCTGTAAAATAAAAAAAGTTATTAAGAAATATTTAATTGACAGAGTTGATAGTCACCGAAAAAAAAATAAATAAAAACTTTATTCCTAATTAAAAGAATACAGTTGGATTATTCACATTCTTTAATCCAAATGAATGAACAACTTTTTTTGTTTTACGAAAAAGTTTTCAATTTTTGTTTAACGATAAATTAAAAAATTTTTTCATTTAAATTTCAAAAAATTAAGAGTCTTTTTTTTTGTTTGTGATATTTTTTGCACAAAAAGTGAAAGAAATATTTATTAAAAAATACACGAGTAAAAACAAATCAAACATTTATTATGAAAAAGCAATACAATATTATTAAGAGCACACTTCCGGCACGGGAGCTACCGTAGTGTTTTGTATTTTTTGATTGAATGCTTTTATTTGTTTCACATATAGGCTGTTGTTGCTTTTTGATGCACAAAGTTTTTTCAAATCCAATAAGGAAACAAAAATAGCAATTCTAAAATATTCACAAGTGTTTTAATTTCAAAGAACAAAAAAAAACTTACTCATTCAAATTAATATAAAAAATGAACCCAGCACATGTAAAAATAAATTGTGTAAATTCATTATTTTCAAAAAAACCTTTTAAATATTGAAAAAAAATAATAAAAAATGTCGTAATTATTGAGGTGATGCAAGTCTAAAAAAACAATTTCATTAAAATTGAAATTGAAACATAAGATTTTTTAACAAGCTTACTTGTATTAAATATTTTTTTTCAATATGTGACAATTTTTGTTCTAAAGAATATTTAAGTTTTTAAATAAAAAATAGACAACAGAAAAACAACTAACGTGAATAAGTGGTTTTCTTTTTGCAATACAAATAACTGGCCGAAAAAATATTTAATATTACTGCAATCGGCAAAAAAGTATAAGCCGAATTTTGGCTTATCCATAAAAATGCCAAACATACTATTGATTTATCTGATTTTAAAAACCAGTAAAACCCTTCAATATTGTAATTTAATTGACAAACAGAAATAAAAAATGGTGGAAGCAGTAAAATACTAATTATTGCAATTAAAACAATAAAAATAATGGTATTTTTGATTGAAAAATATGTTGAATATTTCCAATAAAATACAATTGCACATAATCGATTTAACGCTTTTAAAACTTGAATAAAACACCATGTTGTTGAAAAAAAATATGAAAAATAGCCTAGATTAATTACAATTTCTATGAATAATCTGAAAAATATAGAAAATTATTAAAAAAGGACGGAATTTTAATTTGCATCACGAAACCTAAAAAAATCGTCAAATTTACGGCACTGCTCAAATTATGTAAAAATATTTATTTTGTGCTTTTTATTGTAATAAAAAAACTGTATAAATTTTATAGTTAATTTTTTTTAAATTGCATATTTATTTTGACTTTTTTCATGTATAAATATTTCTGTAATATTTTTTCAGAAGTGCTAATTTGTGAAGAATTTTTCTTCAATGGATTTTTTCAGGAAAAATTTTTTTCTGTAATATTCTGAAAAAATATTACAAAACATAATCGTGCAGAAAATATCTATTCAGGAAAAATTCTACACAAATTATCACTTCTGAAAAAAATAATAGAGAAAAATTTTTACAAGAAAAAAGTCAAAATAAAAATGCAATTCAAAATAAATGTGAAATAAAAAATTTATACAGTTTTTTTATTACAATAAAATCCACAAAACTAATATTTTTACACAATTTGAGCAGTGGCAAACAGTGTTGTTCCAAAAATTTTTGGTGAATCCGACTCCGACTCCGGAGTCGATAGGGACTCGACTCCGGAGTCGATAGATCGACTCCGGCGGCTTATTTTCTTTGATCTTTTCGATGCATCGACTCCGACTCCGACTCCGACTCCGGAGTCGGAGTCGAAACAACACTGGTGGCAAATTTACCCATTTAATGCCAGTATTGCAGCTGCAGAATATATAAATAATAAACCAAGTTGAACAAGGACATCCACAGCACAAATAATTCCGAAACTGTTTTTCAAAAAATTTTGTTTAAAAAGTTTATACAAAGATAAAACCGAAAAAACGAAACAAATAAAACAACCCTAAAAAAATTTGACTTTAAAATCTAATATTAAAAATTCTTACCCCATAAAGAACAAATGTTTTATACATTTTAAAATATTGGTTTTCGATAAATTGAAAAAAATGAAAAATAATTTTACTGTGAAAAAATATTGTTGTTAACGTACAACTTTTTTTCCCATGCACTAATTCTATTTTTTTCAAATTTGTTAATGCATATTTCTTTGTATGAAACAAATTAAAAAGTATCAATTTACTTTGCGAAAACAGTACTAAAGGTTGCGTTAGTAATAAATTAAAACCAAAATGGTGTGAAAAACAAATGTACTTTCTTTCATTGCTTTATTTCCTTAAAATTAAAATTAAAATTTGTTTTTAAATTAAATGAATGTTTTTGTCGAAAACATTTTTTATAATAAACACTCAATAATTTTTTTTGATGTTCTTTAACAATGTGACAATTGAAAAACAAAGTAAATTAGAATAATATTTTTATATGTGGGTTGTATAACGCTGTTTTTTTCAACTTCGAGGACCCCTGTCCATTTAGAACTTGCACCCCATTTAGATTGATCTTTAAGTGTTTATGATATGTATTTTTATACACAAAAATGCTTTAGAAGAAACAATTTGCCGGGCGTAACTTGAGTTTTTTTGTGAGATCAAAAAAACTGCCAAAAATTGGCATTTTTTCCAAAATTTGATATTTTCAAGCTCGTGTAGCAGAGTTTCCAGGTTTGATATGGGTCCAAAAACATTTCCATTATTATTTTTTAACACATATTTATATGTGTGCAAAGTTTCAAGTCGATACGATTAAATTGAAATTTCGTCGATGGACAGATTTTTGATTTTTGCTCGAAGTTGAAAAAAAACAGCGTTGTATGTAACTACTTACAAAAATCAAAAATCTTTTCTCAATGTGTGGCATTTTATTAAATGTTTTGACTCAAATTTGATAATATCAAATTTTTGAAAAAAGATATTTATTACAAAGTTTATAAAAAATACAATAACATAGCAAAAAACATTAAAAAATATATTAGTTTGAACAAATTTCTGCCATTGGAATTACCACTGTTTTTTTGCCATTTCTGATTAACAATGTCTACTTTTTTGACAACAGCACTGTTACTTGTGGTTTTCTCAAATCCAATAATGAAACAAAAATCGTTATTCTGAAATACCCACAAGTGTTTTTATTTCAAAGAATAATAAAAATGCTTACACATATAAATTAATATAAAAAATGGACCCAACACATGTAAAAAAAAATTGTGTAAATTCATTATCTTCAAAAAAACCTTTTAAATATTGAAAAAAAATTATAAAAAATGTAGTAATTATTGAGGTGATGCAAGTCTAAAATAACAATTTTATAAAAAAATAAAAAAATTTTTGTTTTGTAATATACTTACTTGTATTAAATATCTTTTTTCAATATGCGAAAGTTTTTGTTCTAAAAAATATTTAAGTTTTTATATAACGCTAAGATTTTCAAAAACTTACGCCCAATGTTTTTTCTTTTTAAATACAAATAACTGGCGGAAAAAATATTTAAAATAATTGAAATCGGCAAAAGTACATATGGAGAATTATGGTTTATCCATAAAAATTTTAAGCATTTTTCGGGTTTTTCAGATTTTAAAAACCAGAAAAACCATTCAATATTGTAAAATAATTGACAGCCATTACCAAAAAATGCTGTTAAAAACAAAATATTTACGATAAAAATCAGGGAAATACAAATAACAGTATTTTTGATTGAAAAATATGTTGAATATTTCCAATAAATTAAAATTGCACATAATCGATTTATAGATTTTAATATTTGAATAAAACCCATTGTATTTAAAAAAAAGAAATGAAAATAGCCGAGATTGAAAATGATTTCTTCAGAAAATCTAAAAAGATTAAAAAAATTATTTTGGTGCAATTTCGATTTTCAGAAAAAAGATTTAAAATTGATTTGTTTTAACAGTCTCATAATAAATTTGGGCAAAATATCGTATTTATTTTTATTATTATAATTTTGTCTCTTTGCGACTAAGGTCCGGGATTTCGCTTTAATAATTATTTATAAACATTCAACCAAATTTATTATTATGTTAGAAAAAATTTTTTAGAACTTACCCATTTAGTGCCAAAACTGCAGCTACGGAAAATATCAACAACATAACAAATTGAACAAAAACATCTCCAGCACAAATAATTCCAAAACTGTTTTTTAACAAATTTTGTTTAAAAAGTTTATACAATGATAACACCGAAAAAACGAAACAAATAAAACAACCCTAGAAAATTATGACATTAAAATCTAAACTTTATCAGTTCGTAAAATTCTTACCCCATAAAGAACAAATGTTTTATACATTTTAAAATATTGCTTTTCGATAAATTGAAAAAAAATGAAAAATAATTTTACTGTGATAAAATATTGTTGTTAACGCACAACTTTTTTTTCCCATGCACTAATTCTAATTTTTTTTTTCAAGTTTCGTAATGCATATATTAATGTGAATACTACGAGTAATTTGTCTTTTAGCATTCTTTTTTCACCAATTAATTAATTTAAAAAGTAAAAAAGGTGTGAAAAACAAATGTACTTTTTTTTAATGTGTTTGTGTTTAAAAAAATTATAAGTTTGAATTGAAATTTCAAGAACATCAGATTTAAATAAAAATTAAGAATAAATGTAAAATGACCATGTTGTTTGCAAATAATAAATCATTTTTGACTATCTCAATATTAAAAACAGTTTTATAGTTTTTCCATGTTGTTGCGAGAAAAACAACATTCATATAAATCTTATTTATTAATCGTTTCGTTTACTTTGGGTATTTCCAGCACTCTTAAAAAACAGTTTATTTTCCTGTAATTTTTTTTGCTGTCATAATTAAATAAGAGTGTTGGGTAAAAAGTTTAAAATATTCTTTTAAAATTTTATTTTAAAGAAGGAGACTTGGATAAAAAGAAAACCCCCATCTTTATAAATCCATAAAAAATGTTGATAGGTTTATTACATCATTAAGCTTAAGCTGTTAGGAGTCATATCTTTTTCAAAGCTGAAAATAAAAAAAAGCTAAAAAAAATAGTGCAAGCTATTTTATGCTGAAATCTGTCTAAACATAATAAAAATAGCTAAATATTTTATTTGTTCAAGCGCAACCTTTTACAAATGTTTGTTTTTAAAAACAGAATATATTTCAGCAAAAAATATTTTATTACGAGCAAAATAACTTTATTTTTTGTCAACAAAATATGAAAATGAAAATTTTGTTATATTTTTCAACAATATTTTTGTGTATAATTTCTGCTTATGAATATTGTAATAAACTTCGTATCAATTATTTTGATTTAACAGAAAATGACACAAGGATATATTCATTTGATATTATCTACAATACTTTATATGGATATTATCCATTGTGGAAAATTTTAGTATCATCCAATATTCCTGGAAATTTGCGAAATCATAACATAATTACTGTAAAAATTAGAGAATTTAATGACAGTAAATCTAATTTAACTTATGCAAATCCTAAAGATCCGATATTAATTGGAGGTTTAAAAAATATTGATACAATTTGGATAGAATTTAAGAATTCAACCGTATTCGGTGCAGAGATTTATTTCAAAGATGGAAGTTTTGTTATGCCGAATGGAGATTTATTTAATTCCAGAAATCCCAGTTTACCAAGTTATAGTAAGTTAAAATGCCGAAAAAAATATAGTCTAACAAGGGAACCGTCAGACATGATTATGGCATTTTTCGAAAAAAAGGTATTTCATCGTATTCCCCATATATTCAAACCTATTCCTGCAAATTTTCTGCGGCCCATGGGCACTTTTCTATTTTTCGTATACTACATATAGAGTTGATCGGCTGCTACTTAAAACTTAATATTTAAATTTTAAAGGTTTTTTTGGACTTTTGGCGTTGTAAATAGTCCCGAATGATTTAAAATGTTTATTGGAATGTTTTCCAGACCAAAAAAGAGATCTGCCTTAAGAAATTTAAATATTAAGTTTTAAGTAGCAGGCGATCAACTCTCTATGTATGAAAAACAGAAAAGTGCCCATGTGTCGCTAAAAATTTCCAGGAATAGGTTTGAATGTATGGGGAATACGATGAAATACCTATTTTTCAAAAAATCCATAATCATGTCTGACGGTTCTTTTGTAAAAACAAAAAATTTTATAGGCATAAACAATTCTTTAATCTCTTTAAAATACGAATGTATTTCATTCAAAAATGTTACAGAAGAATTAATAATTCCAAAACAGTGTAAGCTCTTTAAAAGTGAATCAATTCTTTACAAAAATGAATTAAACTTTATTTATAAAAAAATTAATACAACTTATGAAATACTTAAAAATGTGATTAAAATTTCAAGTGAACATAATGTGAAAAATTTAAGTTTATTTTTGAATAATAATGAATTGTTAAATTGTACCAGGTAATATTAGTTGAATTGTTAGATAAATTTTCACTCAAAATCTTTCAGCACTTCGACAACATTGAATTGTACTGCTGATTTTACAACAAATGAAACCTCGTTAATTTTCAGTGGTTTTATGTCTTACAACGAAGAAAGTGATAAAACATATATGGATAAATTTTTAAAAGCTGAAGTATCAATTAATAAAAATCAAACAATAATTCAAAGAGGAGTACCATTCAATGATAATTGCGTTCATTTAAATAATTATTTAAATTTTAATTTTCAAGAATCTTCGAAATATATTAGAGCAACAACTTTTTGTTGTCAGAAATATTATTTTTAAGTTTTTTGTACAGTACATATAATGTTTTTTTTAATAATTTTATAACAAGTTTTTTCATTGTTTTAATCAGTGTTGTGCTTTCGAATTTGAAATGACTCTCCGGAGTCGAATTAAAGGGTCGATTCCGATAGTAAAATGTTTTTCAAAAATCACGTCGGATTACCTTTTTGATGCTTATTTTCTCCTTTTTTTGAGGTTTAAAAGCCGTTTTTTTATCTTCAAAAAAGTTATTTTAGTCATAAAAAATAATGGTGAAAGTTTTTTCTGATTTTGAAGAATTTTTTAAAACGATTTTAAAGACAATTTAACTCTGATTTGCATTTTTAAATTAAAATATGCCAAAAAAATAAGACAGAAAATAAAATATTTATGGAAAAAAGCACTTTTCTCTTCTTTTTTCCTTTATTTAAAATTTTCACCCGGAGTCAACACAACCAACGACTCCGGAGTCAGAGTCGACTCCACGACTCTGGGGTCGGAGTCGCAACAGCACTGGTTTTAATGCAAAAACATATAAACGAAGGATGTGCTTTTTGCAAGCTTTTATTATTATATAAAATTTTCAAAGTTTAAAGCAAAAAAATGATATAAATTCCCTGTGGGAAACCACAATATTATATATTAATTTGAACAAACTTCCGGAATTGCAATTATTGGTGTTACAATATTTTTTTGTGCACTTTGATTAATAATTCTAATTTGTTTCACAGAAATGTTAGTATTACTTTTTCTTGTAAAAATTTTTCTCAAATCCAGTAATGAAATAAAAATTGTTATTCTAAAAAACAAATTTTTTAATGTTTTTTCCAAAAATGAAGGAATTTTCTTACTCATTCAAAGTGAGAAATATAGTAACACCAACACATGTAAAGAAAAATATTGTTAATTGATCAGAATGCAACCAAACGGTAAAATATTTAAAAAACATGACAAAAAATGTTGTAAACAATGAAGTTGTGCAAGTCTGAAAGCAAAAAGCAAAAAAATTTCGTAAAAATGAAATAAAACTTTTCTCTTTTAAAGGGATTGTCAACTTACAGCAAAATGATTTTACCCAATGTTATTTTGTTAGCGAGAAAAAACTTACCTTGGAATTAAAGTGCGTTTCACTATCGTTTTCCTCCCTTATTTTTTTCTAAAAAATCTCTGATTTGATGAAAAAAATATTCGCGTCGAGAGTTTTTTTAATCTGATTTGATGAAAAAAATATTCGCGTCGAGAGTTTTGGTAATTTGGTTTTGGTAAACATTTTATTTCTCCCTTCAAAAAAACGGACACTCAACAAATTCAAAAAGGAAAGCAGAGAGCAAAAGAGACACTATTTCTCTCTTGCTGTCCAAAACTCTCGACGCGAATATTTTTTTTCATCAAATCAGAGATTTTTTAGAAAAAAAAACGATAGTGGTTTATGATGCAAATAAATTTTTCAGAACAAATTTTTTAAACGCATTTTTGTTAACTAGTAAATTTTTCGTGTTAACAAAACATTGGTTATAATCAATGGTATGAATGTGGAAACTCTTTTTAAAAAAAATCCAAATAAACTTACTTGTATTAAATATCCTCTTTCAATATATGACAATTTTTGTTCTAAAAAACAAAAAAAAGCTTTGTTTAAAACTATTTTCAACAAACATACGTCTAATGTTTTTTCTTTTAAAATACAAATAATTGGCAGAAATAATATTTAAAAATACTGCAATTGGCAAAAAAGTATAATTTGAATTTAGATTTATCCAAAAAAATACAACGCAAATTGCAGCAGGATTTTCGTTTCTCAAAGTCCAATAAAACCATTCAAAATCATAGTTAAGTCTGCATTCATTGTGAAAAAATGGTAGAATAAATAAAAAATTAATGAAAAAAATTAAAACAATGAAAATGATAGTATTTTTAATGGAAAAAATTGTTGAATATTTCCAATAAAATACAATTGCACATAATCGATTTAAAGCTTTTAAAACTTGAATAAATGCATTTGTTGAGGTAAAAAAAAGACAAAAATATGCAAGATTTGATAAAAGGGATTCGGGGAATCTGAAATTACAACATTAATTTACTAGAATTTAATAACTTCTGAATTAATTTGATCTAATCGTAAAGATTCCGAACTTATGGTCGGGTTTTGGCATGATATATGGCCTAAGTGATAGGCCTGGTATAGAAAAATATTCAAGCAAAAAATCAGCTGCGGAATCCTCATACTGGTGATTTAATAGCTGCACAAAGATGCTCTCATTACCTTCAACACCAAAAGTCGATTTTACTGGGTTTGAATTTTTTGGCATAATTTCGACTGATTTATAGTTTTTCGATATCGTTGAACACGAAAAAATACTTATCAAGTGGTATTTCCTTGCTAAATTTCGAGATATAAGATATGAAAAATTTGGAATGATATTTACAAAAAGTTACAAAGTTTGAAACCCTATATCTCGAAATTTAGCAAGGAAAAACCACTTAAAAAGTATTTTTCAGCGATGTCGAAAACCTATAAATCAGTCGAATTATGCCAAAAAAATTGAAATCCAGTAAAATCGATTTTTGGTGTTGAAGGTAATAAGAGCATCTTTGTGCCACTGCATGAATATTTCTCTATACCAGGCCTATCACGTAAGCCATATATCATGCCAAATCCCGACTATAAATTCGGGACCTTTACAGTAAGATTTTATCTCAAGAAACAAAATTTCAAAACATTCAATAAAACTTACTCTTTTAAAGATAAAATTGCTGGTATTGAATATCCTAACAAAAAACCAAGTTGAACAATAACATCAGCTGCACAAATAATTCCAAAACTATTTTGTAAAAAACTTTTTTTAAAAAGTATATACAGCGATAAAGCACCAAATATAGAGCAAACAAAACATCCCTAAAATATTTAAATTGTTTAATGATTCGTATTAAAGAAAGAATAAAATTTACTTACTCCACAAAGATAAATAATTTCAAACATTATTAATGTGTCGCTTTCAGATAAATTGGAACTGGTGAAATAACGTAAATGTTTTTATCTATGAAATAAAGTTGTCGTTTGGGAAATACTATTTTCTCAAGCAATTTATTTTTTTAATTTATTAAAGATTATTTCCAAGTAAAACAAAATAAAAGCAATTTTAGAAAAATTTCTGAATGTCATATTATAACTCATTTTTTTTCAACTTCGAGCAAGTGGCGGAAAGTCGATTTTTCAACGTCGTTTAAAAAGGCTGAAATTTTTTTTACAAGCTCCCTAGGACATTCTAAGATACTTCCACACTCGGTTTTTTGTTGAAAACCCCTAGGGGGATCAGGGGGATATACAGTATCCCCTGAGGGATAAAAAATCGAAAATCCTGGATTAAGCCAAAATAGCATTTTGGGAATGTTTTAGAGACCCTTATGGAACTCCTGAACAAGTTTCAGGTTTTTAAAGTAAAATTCCCATTCAAAACAAAATGAAATATTGGAATTTTCAATTGATGTTATTTATCATACTAAATATGGCCCCATGTTAAAAATTGACGCCCCAAAAATTTCAAGAGACCTTAAAAATGATATTATTTCTTTAAAGATTAAATATATCAACAGTGAATCAAAAATAAATTATACTGATTCGTTTGTGTCAGGATTTCCATTGACAATTCCAGGCGATAATAATATTGACATGCTTTTGATCGAATTTAAAAATTCAAGTTTTAACAATTTTGCTGCAAAAATTTTTTTTAAAAACGGAAGTTTTGTTATGCCAAATGGAGATTTATTAAATTCAAGCAATTCTAATTTTACATATTTTTGTAAGTTAAAGTTTCAAACGGACACACTGAAAAAAGGACGTGCCAAAATGATCACGGAAAACGGGACGAAAAAATCCTGTTTACCGGAAATTTTCGTCCTGATATTTTTTTCAGTGCAAAAAGATTGTAAATTTTAGTGGAAAGGGTCTCAAAGCGCAAACTTGCATAGTTTTTTAGCAATTTTTTTCTTGATTTTTTTTAAAACTGCTCTTTTAGCCAATGTAAATTCATCATATTTATTCACTTCAAAATACGTTTGTACTTTATTCAAAAATATTACAGAAGAATTAATAAATCCACCAAAACAATGTGAAAAGTTCAAAAGTGATGCAATCGTGTATAAAAATCAATTCACGTATTTCTATGGAATAAAAGAAACGACTTATAAAATTTTAGAAGATAAAATAAATCTTTCAAATAAACAAAATTTTAAAAATTTTGAATTTTACAAGAACAAAAAGTTGCTAAATTGCTCGAGGTAATTAATCATTAAAGGAGGCGGATGTTTTGATACAGTTTCGAAATCTTGGATATTCGTGATTT
>CABFKP010001291.1:0-12188 GCA_901779475.1 Panagrolaimus davidi
CTTCTTCTTCTACTTCTCTACCTTCCAAAATTCTATCTTTATTCCAATTGTTATTATTATTTTTTGTTTTCCTGGGTTTTGAAAAAATTATATCTCCTTCCCCTGTTTGAAAAATACATTTATTTATTATTTTTAGTTGTTTTTCTTCTAATCTCACAAATGTTTTTTATTTTTCACTGCACCCAAAAAACTCACTTTTAACTAATATATTTTTTAAATTCTTATCACGAATTTATTTTTTGATTTTTTGCTGCACTCAAATTAAACTACTTCAAACTGTTTCTTTCTTAAATGTTTTTTAAGTTAAATGTGCGATGCTAAATTTTTGGTTAATAAGTTTTTGATAATAAAAAATATGATAAGAATTTTTACGAAACTATGAAATGATTTGAGTATATATAAGAACCTATAAACTGAGAATTAATTTTTAAACATATATTATTAGAAAGCATACATTTAAAACTTTAAAAATTTAAATTTCAAATTAACAGAAGATAAGCAATAGTACCTTTTCAAGGATTTTTTGAAACTGCCAATTGCAACAACAGCGCCATTAATATCTAATTTTTTTTTCTTTTTTTTCAAAAAACTGTCGAGGTTTTTTCATGCATTTCTATTAAAGTAAAGAACAAATTAAACGTGGTTTTAAAACTGGGTACCATATTTGTATTTTTTAAAATTTCAGTGCTTAAAAGATATTTTTTTTATGAGTTTTAAATACTAGAGTAAACAGGATAATTTCGTAAAAATTCGTAAAAATTTTTGTCTCATATTTATAAAAAATTTTATTTTAATATTTTAAGTTAAAACTGTTTTTTTAAGTTTTAAAATCCAAAGCACGCATGTTTGTAAATGTTGATTTGCAGTGTTTTGCTTCAAAATTAATTATTGAAGCAAATTTTATGAACTGAATTCTAAATACTAATCTATTTTAGCTGGAGATCAACGAGCTCATCCTGAAATGGATCCACCGGGTGTTAGTCAAACTCCACCACCATGTTTAGGTATATTTTTTAAAAGTATATTAAACTGACGACCAAAACTTTTCCATTTTCAGAACCAAAAGACCTCGATGAAGTTCATCAAGATTTAAAAACAAATTTAATGTCAAAATTTAAACTTCCGAAAAAGTCAACGGTTGGTTTTTAAAGCTTTTTTTAAAGATAAATGTTTTTTTTTCACAGCCAAATTTTTTCTACCATTGTGCTTTAAAAAATCCTCTAAAAACTGAACTTTGTTTCATATAGTCTTTATTCACATTTATTTTCTGTCATAAAACTATCTCCCTATTTTCAAGAAATCTAAGTTTTGTCAAAAATTTAAAAAAACACTGTTAACTGCATTTTTAAGACTTTTTTGCACTCTCTTTTTCTCCAACTTTCTTGTATTTCAAATTTTTATTATTTTAATGTCACCTGACTTTCGATCTGAAAAAACACAAACTATTTTATCACAATAAAAAATAAGTTCTGTTAAATTAAAAGGATTTAAAACTGATCACCATTGTTAGTTTTGTAGAATAAACTGCGGCACAAGTTTTAACCTGATTTATTAATCAGGAAAATATTTAATAAAACTGTCCTTTCTTCTCCTTTCAACAAAATTATATTTTAAAATTTTTTTTAAACTGGCCGATCAATTCGAATAACGTCACCAATGTTGACATAATTCCATTGTTTTTTGGTAGCAAAAACTCGAGCAAAAATTAACAATAATTTTGCAAAAGCTTTGTAATGTCTCAGAAATTCTGTACAAAAATCGCGATAAGTTTTACGTCTTAAAAATAAGTAAATTAATTACACACACGACTACTGCTTGCTTATGAAAGATCAGTGGGAACAACAAAAAATTAATGTCCATCAGCAAGGACGTCAGCAGGGGGAGGGGGCAACTGGAGCACGTGCCCCCCCCGAAATTCGAGAATGTCCTTTGAAGTTTTGCCGCTCTGTGTTAAAAGGCGGCGTGCCTCCCCCCCCCCGAAACGCATGTGCCCCCCCCTGAAAAAAATTCCTGCTGACGTCCTTGTCCATCAGTAAAAAAAACAACTTGTTCAGATTTCAACAATCACTCCCCTCCCCTTAGATTATAATAATCAAATAACAGCAAAACTTTTCCAACTCTTTTATTTTGAAATTTTCATCATAACTGATCCATAAAATGATTCATAAAAAATTAACTATTTTTATCTGATACGGCAGGGTTTTCGTTTCTGTCATTTAGCTTTTAAATGATAATCTATTTTTTTATTTTTTGAATTAAATTTCCAAAAACTACTTTCGAAAAACTTGAAATTACGATTCATTATAAAACTGTACTTTAAAAATTGTCTATTTTATAATAAAAAATTTTTAATTATTGATTTAATTGTTATATTCATTTTAACAATTCATTAAAAAACTGTATTCATTTTGATCTTCAAATATCCAACATCTATCGTTCACAAATGTTGAATTACTATCACTTGCTCTTTTTAACAAAACACACTCCCTGATTTGAAACTATTTAATGGTATTTATGTTACTTCTTTCTCTAATCCCTTTTTCAAAAAACTGTATATTATTGTTTTTCTTAATTTTTAAACTAAAACAAAACTTACAAAAAAAAACAATCTAACCAAACTTCTTTTTTTCTCTTAGTTAACACCCGTGGAACAAGCACAACTTTCTTCTTATTCCTCTTCATCTCAACAACCCCCACCTTATCACCATTATCCAATCCAACAATGTCCNCAATGTCCATCAATTGATGATGATCCAAATATGTTAGGAATTGGCCGAGATAAACGTTCATTTCGACGACCTTCGGGTACTCCAGCAGATCATTCAATTACGGCAGCCCTTTTAGATGCATCAACTCCAAAACGGGTTGCATCAACGAGAAATAAATCTGGAAAAAAGGCACTTTTTTAAATATTTTTTAAAAATTTATAGCAACTGTTTTTTGCTTGCTTTTTTGATGGTTTTTTTGTCTGCAATTTTTTCTGCACTTTTAAATTCGTGATTGTGGTTGTTTTTTTGCAGGATTTTTATCGAAATTGTTTTTTTTTTGCTTCTTTTTTACACTTCTTTTTTTGCAATTTTTGTCAATAGTTTTTCTGCACTCGAATATTAGCCTTTGTCAAAATATGTTTTATAGAAATTAGGTAAATTACAAAAACGGATTTTTCAAAAAATAGTTGAAACAATTGGGTTTTTTGATAACCGTCAAACAAAACTTTTCCACTTGCGAAAAAAACTGAATAAAACCATACTTTTTTAGCCAAATTTTTGCTTTAAATTTAAACATAAACTACGTTTTTGTTTGTTAAAATTTTTAAAAATACAATAAAAACTGGCAAAAACAAATCCAAAACTACAAAACTTGGAAATCTATTGCTGCTGCAATTTTTTGATAATTTAAAATACTGCATTAAAATTATTTTTTTTTGAATAACTGAATAAAAAAAACCAGAATAATTTAGAACTTAAATATATTTATATGCTTTTATATTTTTTTGCCCTTCATTTTAATTTTTTCAAAAAACTGAAATTCAATAATACGAAATTTGAAATTTAAGGTATTTATATGCTTTTATATTTTTTTGCCATTCATGTCTGTGAAAGTTGTTTAATTATTTTTATTCAATGGTTGCTTCCATTTTTTGCAATTTTTTGCTTTTTTTCCTTTCATTGTTAGTGCTTTTCTGTAAAAATTTTTTTTAAAATTTAAATATTTTTTAAAACTGCAGCATTTAACAATTACATTTTTTAGCCACTTTTAACAAAAGAAGAAGAAGAAAAGATATTTGCAGAATATAGTTATACGGGTGCAACAACAAATATTCATCCCCTACTTTCTTCATTAGTTAATTATACGCATCCTGTAAAATTTGCTGGTTTTGATATTGCTGAAATGAATGATTTACATTTTCATATGTCATCATTCTCAGAATCTACGGGTCTTGGATATTTAAAACAAAGTGCTCCAGAATTTGTTAATTATAATAAACGACAATTAAGTCGCATTTATCCAAAGGGTGCACGGGTTGATTCATCTAATTTTTTGCCTCAGGTTAGAAACTTTATTTTTTAAAATTAGAAAAGATTATTAGTTAACTGTCCAGTGAAAGTAAAAAGGAAAATAGTAACTTATAAAAGTTTTTAAAAAACTGTGATGAAAAAAAACTTATTTTAATTAACTGGGTCCGTCCATGTCACGGAGTTTCCTTGAGCCTAAAAAAATTAAAAAAAAAATTAGATGAAAATACTTTTTTTGAATTAACTTTGAGCGTGTGTTACAATGTAAACTTTTCAAACTAAAACTTTCGAAAAGTGATAAATATTAGAAATTAGCTCCAAATTTTCCTATATTTCACAAAACTTAATAATAAATAGTTTTTTGATTTTAACTGATATTCTGAAGACTTTTTTGGCGAAAAGTTAAAAATATTAGAAATCCAAATTTTCCTACACAAATAGTTTTTTGATGATTGATTTTAACTGAATCATCTTAAAAAATTCTAAAAAAAAAGAAAGTTTTTATGTTGTGAAGTTTTCGTTTAACTGCTTGTAACTGTGTAAACAGTTTATTGGGGTAAAATAGCTTTTTAAAAAACTGCATTTTCCGCGAAATAGATTTCTCATTTTTTCTCAAAATCAATCTGTTTTTGTAAGAAAAACTATTTTAAAGGTAACTGATGTGAAAAAATTATAAAAACTTGTTTATAGGTTTTACCTTTGAATATCAGAAAATAACGGCAAAACTAAATTACATATGTTTTTGACTTTAACTGAATTCAGCTTTTGCGTTAATTAACAAAAATTGACGCAAAGGCTTTCTATTAAAACTATGAAAGAATATAGAATTTGTTTTGTTTTTTTTTGCAAGTTTTTGATATTTAGAATGCATCAAAAATTATAATAATTTCATAAACTGTAAAAGTTATAATTTTATTGATTAAATGTGGAAATAGTTAAAAAATTCGATTACGTTAAGAAATATTTTTTTTTGGAAAATAGCTTTTTTTGTAAACTGATATGTGGAAACACGATGTTTTGAATATACTGATATAGTTTTAAGACTGCAATAGGAAAATTAGCTTTTTTATATAAATTGAAACTAGAAATACTCTATAAAAACGAAAAAAGTGCTTACTGAGAAAATTATACTAAAACGATTTTTTACAAGTTACAAAAATGTGTTTTTTATAGATATTTTGGAATGCGGGTTGCCAAATGGTATCATTAAATTTTCAAACTCCAGATGTTTATATGCAATTAAATCAAGGAAAATTTGATTATAATGGAATGTGCGGATATTTGCTAAAACCAGATTTTATGCGAAGACCAGATCGAACTTTTGATCCATTTTCTGAATCTCCAGTGGATGGAGTAATTGCTGCACATTGTTCAGTTCGGGTTATTTCAGGACAATTTTTATCAGAACGAAAAATTGGAACATATGTTGAAGTTGAAATGTATGGACTTCCAACAGATACAATTCGAAAAGAACACCGAACTAAAACTGTTCCCGGAAATGGCTTAAATCCAATTTATAATGAAGAACCATTTGTTTTTCGAAAAGTTGTTTTACCGGAATTAGCTGTTTTAAGATTTGCAGTTTATGATGAAAATAATAAACAACTTGGACAACGAATTCTTCCATTAGATGGTTTACAAGCTGGATATCGACATATTTCATTAAGAACTGAATCAACAATGCCAATGACACTTCCAACTTTATTTGTACATTTAGTTTTAAAAACTTATGTTCCAGATGAATTGAGTGGTTTGGTGGATGCATTAGCAGATCCAAGGGCATATTTATCGGCACAAGAGAAACGAAAAGAAGCATTACATAATATGGGGGTGGATGATAGTGATATTATTGAAGTTCAAGAACAAACTGAAAAAGGTACTGCAACTGGTACAACTGGATCTGGGCCAATTCATGGGGCAATTGCTAAAAAGGCACGGGAAGAAGCTGCCAAACAAAAAGCTAATGGAACTTTATCAAATGAGTAAGTTTTTGCTTTTTAAAATATTTGTAAAAACTGTGGGTTTTGAGTAGTCTTTTTTTAAAGTAATTTATACATTTTTTGTTATTGGTTAACTGTAAGCGATTCAGAATCGAAATTAAGAAGTAACAAGTAAAATTCTTAAATTGAATTTTCAAACGCTAAAGATCTCTCTTGCTTTAACGAAATATCATTTTTTAAAAACTGTGAAAATAAACAAATGGATTTTTGATACCAGAAAGAAAAGTTTTTCTTCATAAAAAAACTCAAAAAATTTTTATCTTTTTAATTAGGGTGCTCAGCGTAAAAAAAATTTTTTTGATTTGGTAGATAAATTTACCATGTATCTCAGCTTGAAAATTTTAACTAAAAAAGTTATAGCGGAAAAATAAAAAATGAAAAATGTTTAAGTTTTTTCATGAATGCATTTTCATTCTCGAATGGTTACAAAATTAACAGCATTTACCAATGCTCAAAATTAAGCTATTACACTGATTGTTGTTTTTCGAATATTTTGAATTAGTTTTAGAATTGCCAGCACTCTTTTACCATGCATCTTTTAAAAGAAATTTGCAAATAAATTAATTTGATAAAACTGAAATTTTGTAGTATGAGATGTGATAATTGCTTCACATTTCAAATACCACAGGATTAATTAATTTTGGTTTGTTTAAAGATAAAACTGATTAGAAAAACAATCGAAACCTAATATTTTAATTTTTTGTATATGTTTAAAACTGCGATTCTTTTTCGATTACGTTAAAAAATAAAAAAGTAATAAAAAAAATTTGAAATAAATTTATTTCAACAATTTTACTAAAAAATCTGGGCAGAAAAACTGACATAATTTATACTTTTTTATTTAACGCATAACTTTAAAAAAAACACTAAAATAATTTACATAAATTTAGGCGCCAAAACAATGTTGCAACTCCAATTTCGGAATTAAAAGACAGCCAAACTGCTTCAACTTCAACAAAAACTCCGGCAGATGGATTGGACCGATTTAAGGTTGGTTTAAAACTGATTTGCATAAGACCTTCATCAAGTCTAAAAATAATTTGTGCCCAAAAGTTTAATTTTTTTTTCATAACTTTTAAACTGTCTGATTAAAAATAACCATCAAAAATACTAAAAAACAGTCTTGAAAATTATTTCCTAAATATAACAGAGAGCATCTCGATTTACTGCTTCCCTTCGCCTTGGATTTACTGCTGCAAGAAATCGACACAAGAAACTTCCAAAAATTGATATTTCAACTCCAGAATTTGACGAGCTTCATCAAAAGCATTCAACTTCATCACTTTCTCCAACAACTTTATCAAAACTTCCATTTTCTCCTGAAACGAATCTTCGAAAGATATCCGGATTAGCGCAGGGTTCAGATCGTAAAATTTCATCAACAAGTAATTCTGGAAAATCTTCATCAAAATCAGATTTACCAAAAACACAATTTTGTAAAGTTGCAACAGAAGTTGCACTTCCATCAATTCGAAGTACACAACCTCGATTATCCATAAATGCGACATTAGCTTTGGAAGATACAAAACGAGAATGGACAAAACGGCTTTCAAGAGAAAATATTCATCCCGCTTCTGCCACAGCTGCCGCAGCTGCAACAATTTCAACCCTTCAACAGCAACCTAAAAAATTCCAGGTTATTAGAATTCTGTAAAAATATTGGATATTGTCAAACCTTTTTTTGCAGCAGAAAAAAGAAATCTAACAATTTTTATGTGCTTTAATATTTGCTTCATTTGACAAAATATTTTTTTTATTTTATCTTCCCTCAAATTTGATTTATTTTGATTTGCTTAAATTTTTTAAATATTAATCTTCTCTTCTCATTCCTTTCTAATAATAATATATCCCCTTTTCTTATTATATTTGAATTAACGCTTTAACATTTTTAACTTCTTAATCTCACGCATAAATCCCTAGTTTTAAATTTTATTTTATTTTAATTTTTCCCTGTTTATAACTGTTTTAAATTAAAAAATAGGGGCATTGAAACTGGTGGTTGAAGTGATACTGGAATAATGCAAATTTTCTGACTAAAAAATGTTTTTATACTTTGTACTTTTACACGTTTAAAATCGATAAAAATACGTAAAAAGTGATAGGAATTGAACTTTCAATAAAATTGATAAAAAAAAACTGTTGATTAGAAATTGTTTCGAAACGAAATATAAAAATATTTAAAGTAAACTGTTATTTTACACAAATTTTTGTGAAAAAATCAAAAACTTGCTATTTAATTAAAATTTGCATTATAACTGTCACCGTCGCTTTCAACATCACACAATTGCCTCTAAAACTATTACATTATCTTAACTGCCACTTTTTTAGTTTGATCCAATTACAATTCAAGTACTGCGAAAAGAAAAAGTATTTCAAAAGCTTTCAAAAAAGCTTAAAAAAGATATGGAAGAAATGTTAAAACGGCATCAAAAGCAAAGAGATGCAATACAAAAACAACAGCAAACAAATGTCGATAAACTTTTAGTTGATTCACAAAAATTATCAAAAAAGAAGAATAATTTGGGAAGTAGTGGTTCAAGTGGTTCAAGGCATTCATCACTTGGTGGTCGAGCATCTGATCCTTCATCTTCAAATATCTCAGATATGTGTAATGATCATAAAGTAAGTTGTAAAAAAAGTTTTTTATTAAATTTAAAAACTGGTATGTGGTGATAGTATATGAAAATGAAAATTTTTTGTATAATATAAATAAACTGCAATCGAAAATTAGAATGATTGTTCTGAACCAAAAAAACATTTTTGTTATTTTTCAACGGATCTTCAAACCTTGTAATTTTAATTAAAATTTTAATTTTTTAAAAAACTGAAAGTTCCATCTTAAAAAGCATAATCAATTTTACCTCAGAAAAAAGTTAATTAATTGATGATTTTTACTGAAATAATACTGGTCAATATTAAATATTTTAATGAAAACAAACTTAAAAAAGTTATTTTTTATTTAATAAACTGACCTTTGCCAAATTTTTTTCTCTCAAAAATTTCGACAAAAAAATGGACAAAAAACATAGATCACTTTTTGGGCAAAAAATTATACTCTTGAAATGTACTTTAGTTTAAAGATAACTGTCACCATTTACTGGTTCCTTTCTCTTGGAGCGAAAAAAATTCTTTTTTAGTTAGGTACCACCAAGTGAAATCATTTTTCTTGGTCCCTATTTATAGTATTTAACTGTGTAGTTTTGTTGAAGAATGATAGAAAACACATTTTAAAAAATTGAAAGAGTCGATATTTTTTTTTCAAAGTAGAAAAACAGATTCTTTAATTAAAAATTGATCTAGTAAAAAAATGTGGGATTTTTGTAAGGAAATTCCAATGCATTGTGAATTTGTGCCAAAAGATGACAAATGAAAAAAAGTAAAAATTTAATTGCGATGTAGGAAAAAGAATAAAATAAACTCTATAAAATTTAATCATTTAACTTTATTTAAATGGTTTTGCTGTTTTTGTTGAATGGATACTGAATGAAACTGATCAGACACGATTATAGCTAAAAGTGCATTAGTTAACCATATGAAAAAAAAGATAATAAAATTTAAAAAAAAAACTGTCTTCATCATTTTTTATTTTTTTCAGATTCGATCATTGGTATCAAATCAAACGGATGAATGGTCGAATAATCTTCGACGACAAGAAAAAGAACTTTTTGAACTTCGAAGACAACAAATTTCAGATGAATATGATTTATTAAAAAAGTTATTGTTGGATGCACAAAAGAATCAAATGGATTCCTTAAAGACAAAATTGGAAGTTGAAACGAGAGATTTAAAGCAAGCACAAACTCGAAAATCAATGGAAGATACTCGACAAATTGAAAATGATCGAACAATTGCATCTCGAGCAGAAAAGGAGAGAAGAGTAAAAGAAACAAAAGAAAGGAATTTAAAATTATTTGTTGAAGAAAGAAAGCGATTAGCAATGAAGTAAATTTCAAAAAACTTATTGATTGAAAGTATAAAAATGTTTTTAGAGCTGAAATTCATCAAGAACAATTAAATAAGCGACATACAGAACAAGTGGATATCTTAGATAGAGAGAAAGCAAAAGTAAGTTTTAACTGTGATATTGTTTCATAGGTTTAAAAACTGAAAATACAAGTATGAGTATGATTTAATCTTCTTTTTTAAAGGAATCGAGATAGAAAAGCGAATCGCTAAAAACTGAAACTTTTTTATATTTTGATTTTAAAATTTTTTGTTACGAAAAAATTTTCAATGACTTTTGTCATTTTCGGATAAACGTATGGAAACCGGAAGAAATTACAATAAAAATTTTTTTGGAAAAATATAACTGAAAAATTGATTACATTTTTTTAGGCCCTTGAACAAGAAGAAATGAATCATCGAGAATCCATTCTTGCATCAAAACCAGAAAGTATTGTTTAAAACTGTCATATGATATCCATGAAAAAAAATATTTTTTTCCTTTTATTTAATTCTTTAACAATCGTTTTTTTCTGTTTAAAACTATCAGTTTTTTTTTTACTTTGCAAATTTTACTTTTTATTTTTCTTTTGCTTTTCACAAAAAAACACCACAGATATTTTTGCTCACTTTTTTTGAAATTTTTTTTATTCCAAATTTTTTATTTATAAAAAGCCACTTATATTTTTAGTTATATTTTAGTTGTCATTTTTTTAACGGGCCAAAAACAATTATCGAAAATTCTTTTTTCTAATAAATAACCGTTGATTTTATTTAATGTGTTTTTAAAAAATGACGGATATCAGAGATATTTCTTTTTCCTGTTTTCTTTTAAAGTTAAATTCGGGCATAAATTTTTTTATATTTTTCTTGTTTTGTTTTTGGTTGGTTTTTAAATTTCTGAAATAAATTTTAATATATGTATTTAATAACTGAGCACCATAGTTAACAGATAGAAATTATAGATTTTGGTGTTGGTTAAACTGTAATACAATTATATAATAAAATATTTTGTTACATTTTACCAAAAACTTAAAAAAATAAAGAAATTATAAAAAAAATTATAATTTTCTTTAGAAAAGCTATAATTTATGCTAAACTGATTATGAAACTTAATTGGAAAAAGAATATCTACAAACTGTGCCATTTTTGAAAAACCTTGCAATGTCAATTGCAAGGTTATTATGATATAGAGGAGGTTAATGTAAAACTTTAACACACCAAAAATTTCAAGTGATAAAGTTTTGTTATTTTGTAAAAGCACGGAAACGATTTAAGACACAAAAGCGTTGTTTTATAGAAAAAGTTGGTTAAATGTTGTAGTAAAATAAAATACTTGCAATAGTTAAAACCTTATTTATGAAAAGAAAAATTGCATTCTTCCTTCAAAATTCTAACAAAAATTTTAACATTTAATTAATATTTAACTTGGATCATTTAGTACATAAATTGGCCTATCTCACTAATGTTAAGAATGATTGTCAAATATTTTTACTGATTTTTGAAAACTGAATGTTTTCTATGAAAGCATAAAAAAATAATATTAAAAATTTAATCTGTGTAAAAAAATCTGAAAATTTAGGGATTATTTCTTTATTTTAACTGAGTGGAACATTGAAATTTTAAAAAAAATCCACCATTTTAATTCTACAAAAATTCATCTGCTTATTAACAGATTTATTGAATAATAAGAAAGTCAGACAACAGAACAATCAACAATTGTTAAAAAAATTTACATGGTATTCGCTCTGACACTCCGTTAATATTCTTTTAAAAGTTCTTTTTTTGAAAACTGTTCTGCCATTGTTATCACGAAAACTATTTAAAAAAAGATCGAAGTTTCGTTTTGTAAAACAAACTCGTTTTCAATTATTAAAAAAAAATTGTTTACTGATAAAATGAATTTAATATACGGCTATTTATAATGGTTATTAATCACATTATTTTTAATTAACTCAAAGTAAACCGAAAATAGAATTTTATATTTTGCTGTCTTTTTTAAACTGATATTTCTTACACGTTAAACGTTTAAATTTTAAAAACTGACTTTGAACCACAAGAAGGTATAAAAAAATATGATATTTTTTAAAATATTTAAAAAACTGATTTTTATTAAAAACATAATGAATTTTATTTTTATTTTATTTTTTTTCACAACGATATTTTTAGTTTTTGCAATTGAAGAAGAAATAACTTCTGGTGTTCCGGGTAAAAGTAAGATTTTTAAATA
>CABFKP010001302.1:0-12188 GCA_901779475.1 Panagrolaimus davidi
TTAAAATATTGCGGCCGGCCAGATTTTTCATCCCTGATAATATAATCAAAACATTTTTCTTCGACTTTATAACAGCCTTTTTCTAAAACATTTTATTTTGTTCTTTGCTTTTCTTTGCTTTTTCCATTTCTTAAAAGATAAGCTTTAATACATTTTTACATTAAATCCAATTTTTTTTATTTCTCGTGCCTTCACTTTAATCGCGAATTTTTGTGTTCAGTTTAATTACCCAACGTTTGAGGTCTACGAATAAATCATATCAAGCGCATCCATTTGGCCCATTCATACGACTAGCAAACAAGCCAATATTTTTTACAGTTACTTTCTTTTATGAACGCTTTGTTTTGATACTGTTCTTTTTTATTTATTTATGAATTTTCTTATCTACAATAAAGTGATGCATTACCGATATTACTATATTAATAAAATGAAATAATTAAATAAAAAAATAAAATTAACTTTAAAATAAAACATTTAATTTGAATTAAAACAAATGCTTTTGTAACTGTAACCGTTTTTTTAAAAGACATAAATTGATTTTATTGTTATCACATTTATCAGTAAAAAATATAAAAAATCTGATGATAATAGTATATAAAGTTTATTAATGAGATTTTCACAAGTAAATAACAATGTAAATGAAAAAGCAATTAAAACATGTAAACAATTTTTACAAGTTTTTTGAAGTTAGATAATTACACAATTTACAAACAATGACAAAACTTTATGATGAATTATTTCGTACTTTTTTTTGTTTAATAAACTAAAATTTTTAATGAGTTGTTTGCAATTTTGAAAATTAGTTTTTCTAAGATTATGAGTTAAAAAACTTAATTTTCATTTTTTCGTAATGTTTAAAAAGCCATATTTATTCCTCCTTCAAAAAAGGGTGTAATTTAAAATTGTAAATTTTTCAAGTGTTTAATTCAAATCAGTAATTTTAACATGCTTATTTATTTTTCAATAAACTTTCAAAATATATGAATTTATAATATAATATATCAAATCTTTTAATTCCCCTATAGATATTGCATAGGTCTTTATATCTGATTTCACTTTAAATCTTGATACACTTGATTACTCCGCCAACGGCTGCACGTTTTGCATATGCAGTACAACATGAAGCACGGGGGAATGGACATAATGCATCAGCGCATCGAACGGTACCTGCTTGTGATGCAACACCAGTACATGGGCATCCTTTAGCTTGTGAATTGCACGTCCTTGTTTGTACCATTAAACCGCATAAACCGCATGTATCATTACATTTTGCTGTACTCCATGCTGACCATTCGCCTCCGGCGACACATGCTGGGACTGTTGTTGGAGGAATTGTTGTTGGTGCAACAGTTGTGGGAGGATCGGTTGTACAAATGCTAACAGTAGAATCAGGTTGCGCTGTTGGCTAAAAATTCAATGCTTTAAATTTTAGAACGCATTACAATTAAGCTTACTAATGGGCCGCACTGAATTTGTCCTTGGTAAGAACCAGCTTTATAAGTTCCGCAACAAGAATCTCGAGGATAAATGCAGGGTGAAAATGCACAAGCTTCCGTTTTAGTTGCTGCTCCAACACAAGCACATGCAGATGTTGCACATGTTCTAGTGTAAGTCATTACACCGCATGCACCACATGTATCGTTACATTGACTGGATACTGTCCATGGACCCCATGTTCCTGTTACTTTACATGTATCAGTTTCAATATCGTCTCCCGTGCAAGGGCATCCGTCAGCTGCTGACAAACAAGTACGGGTTCTGTTGGTTGTTCCGCATTTCCGGCATGTTCCTTGGCATGATGCCCATTCACTCCATGTACTCCATGAACCACCATCTAAACAACAGCTTGCAAATGAAGGAGTTGGTTCGGGGTCAGAAGTTGGTAATGGTCCACAAATAATTTTTCCATTTGATGACATTGCTTTAAAGGTGCCGCAGCATGAGTTACGAGGGAATTTACAAGGGGATGTTCCACAATATTCATATGTTGTGCTATTTCCGGTGCAAGGGCATCCTTGACCTTCAGATAAACAAGTACGTGTTTTTGTTACTTGAGCACATGATCCACAAGTATCGGTACACTGAGTTGTTTGTGTCCAATCAGACCATACTCCACCAGAAGGACAACAAGATGTGCAATTAAGAAGAGGATTTAATTCAGTGCTTTCTGGCTAAAGATTTTTCCTTATTAATATATTTGATTGTTACAGAAAATCTTACTAATGGGCCGCATTGAATTTGTCCTTGGTAAGATCCAGCTTTATAAGTTCCACAACAAGAATCTCGAGGATAAATGCACGGTGAAAATGCGCAAGCTTCTGTTTTTGTTGTTAATCCTTTGCAAGAGCAATCAGTGCTCTTACATGTTCTTGTAAACGTTGAAGTTCCGCAGGCACCGCATGTATCATTACACTGTAGTTGGACAACCCAATCATTCCAAATTCCTGTTACTTTACATTCTTTGGATTCGGTCGAGTTACCAGTACAGGGACAACCACTGCTCTCGCTAGTGCATGTTCTATTTCTTGCTGCAGTTCCACATTGATTACAAGTTCCTTGACATGACGACCAAGCTCCCCAGCTGCTCCATAAACCGCCAGTTACGCAACAAGTTGTGGGCGCTGGTGTGGTTTCACTATCAGTTGGCAAAGGACCACAAATAATCTTTCCATTAGATGACATTGCTTTGAAAGTTCCACAACAAGAATTCCGTGGGAACTTGCAAGGAGATGTTCCACAGTATTCGTATTTTGTGCTGTTTCCTGTACAAGGACATCCTTGGCCTTCTGATAAACAACTTCGTGTTTTTGTTACTTGAGCACATGATCCACAAGTATCAGTACACTGAGTTGTCTGCGTCCATTCAGACCACGATCCGCCATTGGGGCAGCAGCTTGTACAATTTTCCAGTGGGTTGTTTTCCGTATATTCAGGCTAAAACTAATTACGATAAAAAGCTAAAAAGAAAACGCTTACCAAAGGGCCACATAACACTTGGCCTTGATAAGATCCGGCTGTCAAACCGTTACAACAAGACGCATTAGGGAAAATGCATGGACTGAAGGAACAAGGCTGCGTTAAAGTTTTGCTTCCTCTGAAAAAGATATTATAAAAAGAAAAATCAAAAAAAACCATACTCGCAATCGCAATCTGTGCTTAAACAAGTTCTGTTATAAACGACAGTTCCGCATCCACCACATGTTCCATTACACTGACTTTGAACAATCCAATCTCCCCAAACACCCTTGACAAAGCATTCCCGCGATTCGGCAGCATCACCGGTACATGGGCATCCAGCAGCCGTAGTTAAACATGTCCGATTTCTATTAGCCGTACCACATTTGCCGCAAGTGCCAGTACAGACAGACCATTTGCTCCAAGCAGACCAAGCTCCACCCGGTGAACAGCATGTAGGAGGTGCAGGAGTGGAATCAGTATCTGGGGGCAAAGGTCCACAAATAATCTTTCCCTTATAAGACATTGCTTTATAAGTACCGCAACAAGAATTACGGGGGAATTTGCAGGGTGGTAAACCACAAAGCTCGGTTTTAGTAAAATTTCCATGACAAGGGCATCCATAATCTTCGGAAGCGCAAGATCGAACTTTAGTAATCGATGCGCATGAACCACATGTGTCACCGCAGGTCGTCGTTTGAGTCCACTCACTCCAAGCACCGTTAGAAGGACAACATTGCATCGAAGAAGTCGTAGAAGGCAGCTTCGAAGTCGAGGTGAAAGGTTCAGTAGAAGTAGTGGTTGGGGTTGTCGAAGTCGAAGTTGTTGTCGGTGTTGTAGAAGTAGAACTAGTTGTACTACTAGTTGTTGTAGGAGTAGTCGAAGTACTTGTAGTTGTTGGAGTTGTAGAAGTTGAAGTTGTGGTTGGTGTTGTAGAAGTTGATGTGGTCGTTGATGTTGTTGTAGTGGAGCTACTTGTTGTGGTTTGAGGAATAGAGCCTAAACCCTTTTTTAGTTTTGCTGTGAATTTTTAATGTACCTTCGCAAATTATTATGGCGTTTAAAGGGTATGTTGGAAGATCTGGAAGAAACCACTGATCATTTCCACCACATTCAAGTGTAATGGAAATATTTTGTCCACATGCACCGGTTGCTGCTTCAGATGTGGTACCATCGATTTGTGTGACAGTTATCGAAACAAGATCTGAACAAGTAGTGCCCGTTGATGTACAGTATACTGTTTGGCTGCAAATTGAGCCACTTGTTGATTCTTCGAAAACTGCGGTTCCTTGTTCCATGTATTCTGTGTATGACGGACCCTCTGTTAAATTTTGACAACCTGTGCACCTCTGTAAATACGTGTAAATTTTTTTTCTTCTATTCTTTCTTGACTTACTTTTAATCGCCTGTGGGGAATTAAAGATTCATTGTAGGGTGTTCCTACATTATCCGGAATGGTAAATGTCGTTCGTGTCTGAAGTGTATTTGTTTTGTTTCATGTTGTTTAATTGTAGAACTTACCTCAGTAGGTTCTGAGGTAGCGAATGGATTCCATTCCTGGAGAGCTGCTACCCATGATGAGTAAACACCAGCTAATTCAAAGCTGATACCTAAATGAAATGTTATAAAAAGAAAACTTACCAGGAGTAAAACATTTCTATTTGATAACCTCATTTGAAGCGTGGGGTAGTGCTCTATAATATATATATATTGCAATGCAAAAACTGTGAAAAAATTTCTCAAAATATAATTAAGAAACACGAAAAAAGCGAGCAGAAAAAAATACTGGTAGAATTTGGATAATAAAAGATTGTAAACAAATCTGCCGTTCAAATATATATTAAAACTTTTAGGAACATTGTCAAAAAAATTTCATAAAAAACAAAATATTTTTTGAAGCAGTTCCTTTATATGCTATAGAAGAAATACTGAAATGAAATGCTTTGATTTGATTTTGTTTCAGCTTCTATTTAAACGGAAATCCTATGATGATTTTTCATTTTGCCTTGAAAAAAAAAGATCTACCTCCCTTTTTTTTCTTATCCATTTAAACCTGTTCAAACATTTTAACCTTTTGTTTCAAAAAAATTGTAATAGAAAAAAGACATTTGTTGAACTTGTTTTTGACATTTAAAACAGTATTGAAACAACTGTTTTTGTATAAAAAAATTTTTTCAATATCAGATGAATTTTTTAAAAACAATAGAAAAATGCGATGCTTTAATTTTTTTTATTAAATTTGTTCATAATTGTTGAATGAATAGAAATATTTAATGCTTATAATTTCATTTCAGACTATGTAAATAATATGAGATATATGGAACCTATGTTAGCTAGCTATAGCTCATTAAAAGAGAGAAAAATGTAAAGAATCAAAAAAACATGTTAACTAAGCATAAATTGATTATTAGACATTTTTTCCCTTATTCTCTTTCGTCTTTCGCTATTAAGGATTTTGTTTATTCAGGCGTTATAGAAAGACCTTTTCCGTAAAAGAATGTGTTGTATATTTGATAAAACAATAAAAATACAGAAACCATTGAACATATTAAAAATTAAATATCCCCCTATACTTTTAGGAATTCGAATGTTCGAGTGCATAAAAAAACATTCGAAAAAAACAATGGCTTTGTTTTTTTTTTGAAAAATGTTTTTTTCTGTCTACTGATTGTTAGTTGTTTTTTAGTTGTTGTACTTTTAATACTGTAATGAAAAATTTAAAAAAAATACTTACATGGATCAATTCAGTTTCAAAAAACAGTAAAATGTTGAGATTTCAGAGATTCATTCAAAATTTGACTTTCATTCGAATCATAAAAGTGCATTAAAAAAATGTGGCAAAGTATGTTCGAACGCCAAAGCAAAAAGTTAAAACATTTTTTATGATTTTTTCAAGTTCGTTTTAATCGATTTTCCAACGTAGAATTAAATTTTAAAATTTTGTAATAAGTTGTTTAATGAATAGTTTTATCACAAACTTCTTTTATAGAATCCTGTAAAAGTGCAAGTTTTCGGTAAATTAAAAACGTATTATGCACTTTGGTTATTTATCATACATAATTTGCATAATAACTGTTATACATACTTGAAAATGTACAAAATTTACATAATCAATGACAACCATCTTTGGATTTCTCATTTTATTTTTTGTTGTTATTTCTGCTGCTGAGACATTGTTATTCAAAGATCTCTTATAAATAATTGTTGTTATTAATGACAAAAAAAGCTCGTACTACTTATCATAATTGTTTACGATTTTTATTTCGTCGTGGACCATGTGTTTGGATAAATGCTTGTCAGGTTGGTTCTTTTCTTTTACTGTATTATTTATGAAGGAGAGTTTGTTGTTTGCTTTTTGAGTGCTTTAATATTTTAATAACAATAACAAAAACACGCTTAGGTTAAAGATCGCAGTAACAATTATGGCGCTAAAAAATGTTGAACTATTTTTACTCGCAAGTGCTTATTAGCATATACCATGCATGGTTCTATCTTAAAGTTATGTGTTGCGATCATAGAAGAAAAACTGCCAGGGTTTTGTAGGCAAAGCGCGGGAAAATGGTACAAAAAAAACATTTTGAAAAAAAATCAGCAAACAATTTTTTTTTCACTGCGAGAAATCTGGCAGTTTTTCTTCGTACATCGCAACACAGCCCTTTAAATGTGCCAATTTTAACAGCTTTGCTTTGACATTTTTAATTTATACTATACATAACTTTTTTCTTTTGTTATGGTAGTGAAACTGGTGTCTCCCCTTGAAATCTCTAACGTTTTATTGAAGACTCCCTCAAAATCTCCAAGGGAACTTTCTAAACTGGGGAGGGGATTAAGCAAAACATCAATATTATATTATTATTAATAATATGATATTAATATGACCTTAGCACATCCTTATCAATATTACAGGAATATGGGAGGTCATTTGTAAAAAGATTTTTTGCATAAAAGCAATGATACCACCATTTTTCGGCTTACAAACACCTTGTGCACCTACAGTAACCTTACTTAGAATGACAAAAACATTTTTTTTTCCACAGCTTGTTCAACAAGAACATTCAAAATTCTAATTTTCGCTATCCAAATCTTCCAAAATCTTATAAAAATTTTCAAAAAAACACTTTTTGATGCTCACACTCTTCATGCAAGATTTCAAATTATTTGAAAGACGCATTAAAAAGTGCCATAGAAAAAACCGAACGCAAAAAACTGTCTGAACGATCTGATAAAAACGGAATTTTTAAAACTTTTTAAGAAATGGCCCCCTTTGACGTCTTTTAAATTTGGCGAAAGTTGGGGCGCTGTCTGCGATAGCATTTTACATTTTTTATTTGATCATTTTGAAGCAACGAAATCTGTTATATTACTGTAATTGAAACTAAAGCCTTTATTTTAACATTTTTGATTGAGAATTTTCTTTTTCTGATTTAATCGAGTTCAAAGGTTACTCGCTTTTCGATTTCACTCTAAAACATTTTGAAAAACTCACAGCTGCGCTTAAAAAAATATTAAAAACCATCGAAAAAAACAATCGTCTGTTCTTTGAAAAAGAAAAATTTGATGACTTTGAAGCATGCATGTTGTTTTTGTTAATGATCTCTCGAATCTATTATTACTGTTATATTTTTTCAGATAGCAATGATGATATCATTTTTATTATTTATTGCTGGAGCATTTGTAATATTTTTTAAGGCAAGATTTCAAAATCAAAAACTTTTGGCTGAAGATAAACAATATGAAGAAGTTAAAAATGAAATTTCTTTTGCACATTGTAAACATATTCCTATGGAAGAAAAATTTAATACACAATTGTGTCATGATCGTTCAAGAGAATTGGCATTTGCATGGAGATATTACAAAAATAATTCAACCGATGATGATACATGCTTTGATATTTTTGAACAAGTTGATTGTCATACATATTTAATTCAGAATAATTCTCTACAAAATTATACAAGACCTCAAAAATTCTTAATGTGCCAAGGATTATTTAATGTTTCAATTAATGATACAAAGGAGGAAAATGTTGTTTGGGTAAGTGTTTTTTTTATTTTTTAGGCGGTGTATAAAATGACAATACATTTAACATTGTTTTTTTACATCACCATTTTTTTCAGGGACCTCAAATTCTCGATTTAACTCCATATTTAAATAATATTTTACATTCATCTGAACTTTTTGTTAAATGTCCAGTATGTAAATTAGGTCATATATCTTATTATTCATTAAAAAAGCAAGGTGGTGGTAATGAAAATAAAAATGAATGCTATCAACCAATTGAAACAACAGCACCCGGATGGCCTGCAATTGCTGAAATGTGTGATAAACAAGTAGATTTAGGTGGCAACTATATAAATTGTACGGCTTAAATAAATTTTTTTATTTGTTATTGAATATATTAATTTATTTAAATAAATTATTCTGTTTTTGNGTTTTTGCTAATTAATTAGTTTTACAAGTACAAATTATTTTTTTAAATTAATGTCTCCTTTTTTTAACGTCTCACAAATTTCTTTTCCCGATTTCTTTTATCACTGATAAGAAATAGTTTTTATTGAAGAATTTTCTTTTTCTATAGCAATTTTTGCTTAAAAATTGATTTGCTTTTTTTTGATTGAATTTTTTTGTGACACAATATTAAAATTTATTGATTTGCATTTATTATGGAAGAGGTAAATAAATATCATTGAAAAAACTATTGCTTCCATGAAAGCCTTTCTTATTTCTGTAATTATCTTTTCATTCAATATCATTGTATTTTAGATGACTTCAAATATTACCGATGTTGATCAAGGGCAAAAATTAAATTTTTTTATAACTTCATTATTTTCTCAATACTTTTTTTATAACTATGAATTTCTTGAAAAAAATCCAACAAATTTACAACTTGAAAATGTTAAAGTAAAATGGTGGTATCCGGATGTATTATTTGGATATCATGAATATGTAACTCGATTTGAATTATTTAAACGACGGATGAAAGTTGGATATTCAAAATTTGGTGAAAGTCTTGTAAGTGCAATAACAATATTACCTTCAAATTTTAATGATCTTGAATCAAATGTTAATGTTGATGCAATTTATGGGGACAAAATTGTTGTTTTAACAAGAAAAATGGCAAAAATGTATTACATTATTTCTGAAGTTGTTAAAGCAGGTATAAATGTGTTTATTGGTAAAAGTAGTGTAGCAACATTTATTTTTGTTTATAAAAAATCAATAATCGGAGAAATATATAAAGTTGAAAATGGAGAATTTTGTTTGATTGAAAGAATTGTAAAGCGATTTTTGGTATTAAAAGAAAACGAAGCTGCATTGTGTTCGGTTATTGATTTAATTAAAAGCCAACTTGTTCAAGGATATAAACATTCTGATGTGAATATTGTTTTCTTTGATTACAATGTAAATGACATAAATCAAGGAAATTTAAGAGACTATTTTGTAATAAAAAGAAACAACTTAAATGAAGATGAGTTGATTCATGCAGGCGCATTATTCAAAGCAAAAGAGGATATTAGTGGGAATGTTATTAGCTTTGTTGATACAACAAGGAGTAAGTTGTTTTTATAGTGTAAAAGCTAGGGTTGTCAAATGGAAATTTCCCGATTTTTCTGATTTTCCGGGAATTTGACAACCCTATGGAAGAAGTTTTGTAAAGAGAACAATGGATTTTAGTTCATTTTTTGTATTTTTCCCTGTTAAAATTTCATCTTTCACACATCAAATAGCGTTTTTTAATAAAAATCACTTGAATACGCTATTAGGGATGAAAAAACCAAAGCATAAAAAATTCTATGAGTTGCGTTATGTTCGGTTAATAATTCATGAGAAAACCGTGGAATTTCCCGATTTTTCTGATTTCCCGGGAATTTGACAGCCATAGTAAAAGCTATTTACAATTATATTTTTTCAATTATTGCAACATGTTTTAGAAATGCCTTCTTTTAATATAGTTTATTCATTATTAAATGAAGCGCCAAACTATCATCCATTAACAGAGGCTTTTGGAATTGATCTTGGCACCAGTCGAAGTGCTTTAGCTGTTCATAGATTTTATGAGAACGCTGATATTCTTGATGTTGTACCAGATCAAAAAGATGCTGAATGTTTACTTTATTCATGGGTTGCTTTTGATCAAAAAGATCAGAAATATATATGTGGTAAAACAGTATATGAAAGGTTTAAAACAAAAGGAGAATATATTGTATATGATTGCAAAAAAATTATTGGAAAGGCATATGATGAAATTGTTCTAGATAAACATTGGAAATTTAAAATTATTGACAACCAAAAAGGTGGAGTTGAGATTAAAGTCAAAAGCAAGAATGAAAGTGGTAAAGACGTGGATAAACTTGTAACACCAGAAGAAGTTTATGCAATAATGTTACAACGCTTTCAATCAAATGCAACGAACATTGTTAGCAAAAGTATTAAAAAAGCTGTTTTCACAATCCCTTCAAAATTTACTCAAAAACAAAAAAATGCGATGAAGGAAGCTGCAAAATTAGCAAATATTGAAGTACTACGATTTCTTCCTGAACCTACGGCAGCTGCATTAAGTTATTGCTCTGAAATGGAGCGAAAACTGCATGATAATGAAAAACTTTTTGTATTTGATTTGGGTGGTGGTACTTTTGACATTTCTATTTTCAAAGTTGAAGAGACAAAATTAATTGAATTATGCCAACATAGTAACGTAAAACTTGGTGGATCTAATTTTGATAAAATTTTATTCAATTATGCAAATGATGCTTTCTTGAAAGAACACGAGCTTGATTTGACGGGTAAAGAAAATGATTTGGTTATTAAAAGCAACGTTGCCAAAGAAGCTTTGACAGAATCAGAATCCACAAAGTACGTTTACAGTTGATTACTTTTCTTTAATGTTATCATAATCAAAAAATTTTATTTTTTAACACAACCTTTTAGTATAAATTTTCAAAAAAATAAAAATGATAATGGTGTTGACGGTGATGAGGATGATGTTGATGTACATATTACAAGAGAAAAATTTCAAGAGTTATCTGTATCTTTGCTCGATGAATTGAAAGAAGACGTGGACAAAGCATTACAAAAAGCACATCTCAATGCAAATGACATTACATTAGTTATAAAAGTTGGTGGAAGTTGTGCCATGCCAATGATTAAATCACTAATTGCCGAAAAATTTCCAAATTCTGAGGTAACCTTTAAAGATCCACAACATTATTTATATATAGTTGCAAAAGGTGCAGCATTATATGCAGCTTCAATTTTACCACAAAAGAAAGTTCGAACAGATTTTATTAAAAATCATTGGCCTTTGTGATATTGATATTTTCCTTTTTTCAAGTATTATTTATTTAATTCTATAGTTTGTTAAAGTTTTTTATATTGAAAATAATCAATAAACATATATGAAAAAACAAGGTTTCTGTAGGGAGTGACATTTCTGAAGTTTCAAAGAATATAAAAAACATTATATAAGATACAACTTTATGTTTTTTAAACATTTTTATGACATTTGTTTTTCAAATAATAAAATCCTTTTATTTGTGCTGTTTATTTAACTTGAAATAAATTCGTCACAAATTAAGCACAACTTTTTAATTAACTTCTTTTTTAACTTCTTCTTTAAAAAAATAAAATGAAAAAGAAAAGTCCTAATTAAAAACAGATGCTGATAACTTTCTGTAAGTGTACAAAATGTTTTTATAGATTTTGAGTACCACAAAATCTATTAAAACTGAAGTAAAACATATCATTGATAAAAATGTTAAACAACAGCGAAAAAGAAGCTTTTGTCAACGAAAATTGCATTTTTTATATTTTATAATGATATGAAAAATGGTAAAAGATTAAGCAAAAAAGCACAAATGCATCCATAAAAAACAACTGATAAAAACATCATACTTTTATAACGACATTTTTTTCAATTTCGAGCAAAGGAAGAAAAAAAAAAGTTAAATTTTAAGTTACAGACATGAGACTTTCAGGATAGACTAAAATACGGTTGAAAGTAACGAAAATCAAATCCGTTTTCGTTCAAAGTGCCTCAGGGCATTTATGCAAATTTTCTGAAGCCGAAATTTGCATATTTTGGAAAAATTTTTTTTTATGGTTGCAATATGTTTCCCTAGTCTAGTTATATTGTTTAAAAGTCAAATTATTGAAATTGGTTCAGAAATAGCGAAATGCCATCAAATCGAAATTTGCCGAAATTAGTTTATCACCAATATTTCGAAAATTTTCCGGTT
>CABFKP010001308.1:0-12186 GCA_901779475.1 Panagrolaimus davidi
CATTGAAGCCCGAAATGCAGCTATCGCAAATCATGTTTTTACTGTTGGGTATGAATATTTTTAAATGTCTTAAAATATTAAAATTTTTTTTTAGAATTAATCGAGTTGGATCAGAAGTTTTTCCAAATGAATTTACATCAGGTGATGGAAAACCTGCGCATAAAATGTTTGGACATTTTTATGGTTCTTCGTATATTGCCGGGCCAGATGGCACTAGAACACCGGTAAGTAAAAATTATGCTTCGAAAAAAAAGTATTTAATTTGTTTTTTTCAGGGCCTTTCTCGTACCCAAGAAGGTATAATCATTTGTGAAGCAGATTTAAATTTATGCCGACAAACAAAAGATGCATGGGGATTTCGAATGACACAAAGATTAGACCTTTATGCCAAAGAGCTCACTGAAGTCTCACAACCAGATTATCGTCCAAAAATTATTAAAGAAATTTGAATTTTAAAATGGGTAAAAATTTCTTGGATTTTAGAAATTTAAAAATAAAGCATTGATCACTCATTTTGTTTCTTAAAATTCAGATTTTTAATAAAAATCTAACATTTTTTTATAAAATTCTAACAATTTTAAAACAAATTAATTTTTAACAAAAAAACGATAATATTTACAATTTTGCCATAAATTTTTTGTAATCAGGATGAATGAGTAAAACTTGTTTACGATTTTTACCTTCTAATGTTCGATTAATTGCTTCTTTAAAATCATCTAATTCATGCATTTCAACAGGTGGAGGATGAAGTTTTCCTTGAACAATCAAATCCTAAAAAAACAACTATTATTGAAAAAAAATTTTTCAACTCAAAAAATACTTGTAATTCTTCAAACATTTGATCAACTAAAGGTCGATTTTCTTCCATACACATCCAATTTCCAACAGCAACTCCAAAAGCTCGAATTCCTTTAAAGACGAAAGCACTCGTTGGAATTTCCGCAGGCTTTTTACTCATTCCTCCTTAAAAAAAGCTTTTACAAAAATTTATCAAATATTCATATAACAAACCATATGTAACAATTGTTCCACCAGGAGCTAATACAGCAGAAATTGATAAAGCTGATCTTCCTCCAACACCATTCAAAGCAAGTTTAATATCATATTCAGAAGAAATTTTACGATTTTCTTTACGAAATTCTTCTTCAGTAAAAACAAAATTTGCACCAATATTTTTAAGTTCTTCTTTTAATTCATCAATATTTGGACGATCTCGAATAAGATTAATCGATTTATACCCCCATGCTAAAAAATATATATACTGTAATTATGAATCATAAAAATTACAACTTGCCATTTGCAAGTTCAATAACAGCTCTTCCAACTCCAGAATTTGCTGAATTTTGAATAATAAAATCTCCAGGATTTAATTCAACAAAATGTTTTAACATTACATATGCAGTTGGAGGATTGATTAAAAGTGTTGCAGCAGAAATCTTAAATATAAAAGTTGGTAAAATTTAAAAAAGTAAATTTACCAAATCAATATCCGATCGAATTTTGATAAGATTTTCTTCTTCTACAACATCATATTCACTCCATAAATCTCCACCCATTCCAATTGGAATAACAG
This sequence comes from Panagrolaimus davidi, assembly GCA_901779475.1. Lineage (NCBI taxonomy): Eukaryota > Metazoa > Nematoda > Chromadorea > Rhabditida > Panagrolaimidae > Panagrolaimus > Panagrolaimus davidi. The sequence continues at coordinate 1,574 of CABFKP010001308.1, forward strand.
AATCACCCGGTTGAAAGATAGAAGAAGATCCTGCCTGGAAAACAAAATTTGCATAAATGTCTACTTTTGGGATTTTAAACTTTAAGGGAGCGGACATTCTGACACATTTTTCATTTTAACGTTTCATTTTCGAAATGGCATTAACCTGAAAATCAGGCAAAAGAACAATAGGAAAAAACCCTGATCTTCAAGTTCATGCAATTTTGAAAAAGAACTTTAAACTGAAAAATGTATCAAACTGTCCGCTCCTTTTAAATATTAAAAAAAATTTTCACATACTTTTTCAACAACACCAACAGCTTCTGATCCACCAATTTTAGGTGATTCACTTCCAGGATAAGCACCTTCAATTTTGTTCTACAAATATAAAAATCCTATTAAATCTTATCCTTCTTTTGCCTTACAATATCCAAAGGATTAATAGGTGATGCAAGCCATTTAATTAGAACTTCTTTATCAGCAAGTTTTGTGCTAACATGAGTCTTTTGTAATTCTAAAACCTAAAAAAAACCATTTTTCACCTTTAATTAAATCATAAAAGAAAGTTTTTACATACCTTTCGTGGATCACCAAGTTTTGTAATTGTTAAAGCACGACTAATTAAAGTTGACATTCTGGAACCAAAAAAATAAAAGAATTTTAAATAAAATAAATGTTAATCACCTTCGAGCTGATAAATATAGCAATTGCATTTTTTATTGAATAAATTTTTATTTTCTATGACACAAATTTTGTAGTTGTTGTAGTTGAAAGTTAAATTGATGATTAAATACAAATAAGGCACTTTTTAGAGTTAAAAGAAAGAAAGAAATAATAGTTGATTAGAACATGAGATTTTTGTGGTGTTTTAAAAAACGGTGTTGTTTGCTATTTTGTTTTTCCCTTTGGCAAAATGTTACATAATCAAAGATAAAAAATGTGTTGATGCATTTTTAATGTTGTTAAAAAATTAAACGTTTGTTTGTCAGCATAAAACAAAAAAAGAAGAATGTCCGTCTCACGAGTAATTATTTACTTGATGTATCTTTTTAAAAAAAAAATATCATTAATCAGAGTCATAAGTTTTTGAAAAAAAGTGTTGTTTGAAACAGTTTATTAAATCTTAAATTAATGCAGTTCTAATTTAAATTATTGCAAAAACATTTTTTCTCACAAAAGAAATTAACTTAAACTTGCTTTTTAAATTTTTTGTTTAAAAATTTTTAACATTTTACTTTTTACATTAAATATTAATTTTATACAAAATTTAAAAGGAAGCTCAGCGCATTCATTGAATCATCGAATCCCAGCCTATCCGGGTCCTAACATAAGAGGTGTCAGAATGTAAAACACATCCTCGCTATCCTTCTTGTCAAAGAAAAATGTGTAAAAAGTGAAAAGAAAAGAGAGAAGAAAAACACTCACAAAACACGGTTTTCCCTGGCGGCAGACAACGAAAGAGACGCACTTTTTTCAGAGAGAAAATCGTTTTTTGTTTCCGACATGTTTTAAAAAAAAGTATAAAATCTCTATAAATACTCCTTTAATCAAAGAGTTTTTAAAGGATGCTTAAAAAATAAGTTTTGCAAAAAAGGATGGGATTTAATTTTTAAAAGGTTTTAAAAAGTTTTTTTATCTCGAATGCTTTCACTTTTTTCTTTTGTTAATTTATTTGCAAATATCAAGAACAGTGTAAAATGAGAATTTTTAGCAACAAAGAAATTAAAATGTGTTTTATTAAATAAACAAAATTTACTTTAAATTAAATTTCAAATAAAAAATAACAGGTTTTTCTTGCTAATATAATTGGTGCTAAAAGTGATAATATTTACAGAGTTAATTTTTTTGGAAAAACTGTGAGTTAAAAAAAATTTGTCATATAAATTATTCAATGAGTATTACTGTAATGCGTCATATAAAAAATAGATTTATTTATCTAAACTTTTTTAAAACAAATCCAAAAGGTTTTTTTTATTAAAAATAGTGTATTGTTTTTACTTCTGTATTTCTGTCACTCTAACGAAGCTACATAAAAAAAGAGAAACAAAAAAGGCAAACGTAAAAAATGACGCAATAATTTCTTAAAACTTTTCACCTTTTCCGATTTTCCGAAAATTATAACTTTTTTTTTAAAACTGAAAGGAGAGTTTGGAAATTAGACTATTTGTTTTGCGATTAATTATTTTTTCCAGTTCATTATAAAAATTTTTTTGCAGATGGCAACAATGACTGATTGTTTTTTCCAAAATGATAATCAAAAATCGGTTAATTTTGATAACTCTCAAACTGCTCATGATAATCGATATTCAAATTTAAATTTGAATCAAAATTTAAAATGTTCGGATGTATCTCCAATTCATTTTAATAGCAAATTATATGATAATAAACATTTTGGTAAACCATATTGCTGCAATTCCCAGAAAAATCCAATTTGGATAAATTAATTTCCTAAAAAAGTTTTTAAAAAGATATGGAAATAAATATGCCTTTTAATCTTTGTGTTTAAAAAGTAAATATTTTTTGTAAAAAACTCATAAACTTTTTTCTGGTACTGCAGCAACCTTAAAACTACCAGGATCTTCAGTCTCTGATAATACTGAAAGAAGAAAAAAGCTACCACATTTGAATAAACTTTCGAAGATCTCCAATTTTTCAAATCTTATTAATGATGAAACTGAAAATGAAGAATCTAAAAAATCATGGAAGAAAAATAGCTCTTCGAACACAATCAATGGTAGCACCTTTTCCACACATGGGCATATGGGTGCGAATGAATTGGAAAATTTGCGCCACCTAAAAAATCCAAAGGGGGGACCCTTTGGGCTTTTTTTGAGAATATGCAAAGAAGTCCAAAGGGGGTACCCTTTGAACTTTTGGATTTTTTTTTTGTTTTTCATTCGTAAATATCGCACATAAAAGCGTTGTTCGCTAATTTTTGCGATTTTGAGTAATAAAACATTATGATGTTTTTATAAGACGTTTTTTATAAAATTCGACCTTTTTTGCCATTTTTTCGGATTTCGAAAAAATGAAATTTGAATTTTGAGAGCTAATTCTTTGATCAGCATATCAAGGGCTACAAAAATGTATAGTATGGGATCTTAAAGGTGAATATTTAAAAAGATTTTATGTTATTAAAAAAAGGTTGGCCAGAAACGCTTTAAAGAAATATTCATTATTCTTTAAAAAACCTACTATTAAGAAGCAAACAATATCTGCAATCAAAACCATTCTTAAAATATCAAGAAAAAGCATATTTTCTTTTCGAAATTAACAAAACCAACATTGATAAATGAAAAGAATGCAACAGAATTTGAAGCCAGGTAGAAATTATAAAAAATGATGTTACCATTTTTTTCGGATCACGAAAGGCCTCATTCTCATGAAAAAAAAAGTATGAGAAAGCAATTGTTATTGGCATGAAAAATGCATTTTTATAATCGGCACAACAATGTATCACCAATGATGACAACATCAGCGAAGAAAAAAGAAATACCATGAAAATAATGCGGACAGCATACGTAGTTGTTAAATTGCATATTTCTTTTTGCCTGTTTGCTGAACTTGTACGACTGCAACAAATGAATGGTAGTTTACCAGTTAAAATTCNAAATTCGACATGGAAACAGGAGAACCTTAGGTAAAATATTCTTGGTTTATAAACAGAGCTTATTGTTGGAACAGATGATTCAAGATTATTGGAGCTTTCAAATTCCTCACTGAATGAAGGAACTGGGGAAGCATGAACAAAATAAAATACAAAAATAACATTTACTATCAAAAAAGGGGATGACAAGATAATCATCTCCTTTTTTGTCAACAAACGATTAAATTTACAATAAACACAGCAGAAAGAAAAAAGTAAAAAGAACAGCAAATACTTACAAGAAGATTTTTTGTTGAAAATGAGTCTTTAGTGTTGATGGGCAAAAATTTAATGATTGCATCACAGCACTATATTCCCGTGAACCAATTTGTAATAACTGGCTTCAAATTACACATGTTGAACCTGTCCAACTTGCCAATTGGACGTGTTTAAAATTTAAAATTTGTTTTTATGAACCGTAATTTTGAAAATCAAATATATTAAAACACAAATTCCTTTTTCCCCCCTTTTTTCGCTTTTCTTTCTCTCTCTTTTTTTTCTTTTCCCTTTTTTCCCTATTTTTTTCTCTTTTTCCAGACTTTTTGCGCCACCCAGGCCGTTTTGGCTGCGCCATGCGCCACCCAAGGGTGCGAAATTCGCACCCATTCGCACCCCTTGCCCATGTGTGTCATCAGGTGAAGATGGAATTCCTTATGCAACAAATCCTTTAAAACAATCATTAAACATTTTGGTTTAAGTTTTTGGAGGCATTCCTTAACTTGTTCTACAGTAAGAAGTGAAAGCCCACTATCCCTAACAGGAAAACATTCTTCGAAAAAATGAGATTTTACTGGATGAAAATTATTTTAAGCATGATCTTTTTTGACAACAGTAAATCAATTTAACAATTCTTTCGTTATTTTTTTTATTTAACAGCTTGTTGTTTATTTTTTTTTAATTTAAAGAAGCAACAAAAAAATGCATTTTAATTCTTATTTTCTGAGTCCTGATTTATTGTAAGTCCACTTTCGGTTTTTCGTCATAAGGAATCCATTTATTTAAAAATTCTTGCAATTCTTCCCGATTTCTTTTAATAAGTGGATCATTTACAACACTAAAGTATAAAGTTAAATCGGATTTTGGAGCAGCACATTTCTGTAAAATTACATTTTAAAAGAAAAAAATGAAAACTACAAACCTTTAAAAAATCTTTAAATTGTTCAATGTCAAATAATGAATATTGATCAGAATCATAAATAGTCAAATTAAAATATTGGAATTTATTTATGCGCGACATTTTGGAAATGTTTGAAAATGTTTCTGCAGTAAGAAAAAAATCTTCCATACTAAAAACTTTTACATTAAAAAACAGTGTTACCGAGTTGCCGCCCCCGGCAGCGACATTTTGAAAGATCAAAGAAAAAAGCCGCCTTTCGGCGGCGTCGGTTTTTTTTGGAAATCAGTAACGCTGTTTAATAAACAAATAATAATAGTAAAAAGAAAAGTCTACAAATTGATTTTAAAACATTTACTTACAAAACATGATATGCATTCGGAATTTTTTCCACGATTTCTTCACATTTTAAAATATTACCATTGCTTTTAGTAATAGAAGTGCCAGTAATTTCTATGTACAATAAATGTTCTGGCTAAAAATCGGCATAGTTTTTATATCAATGGAAAATATCACTTTTAAAGAAAGTTATTACAGTTAACTTTTTTTTCAATTTAGGGAGGAGCGTCATCTTCATTTTTTTCACAAAAAGTAAAAAAAGAAAATGGACGTTTTTTTATTCCTAAACAGCAATTTTCATGTCCGAGTGGTGCACGCGCTTGCCTTTTATTTGTTGCGTTTTGAGTAAAGAGTCAATCTGGCAACAAAAGAATGAAAAAAGTTTAAAAAATTAGGCATTCGATACAGAATATTCAAAAGTATGATATATAAATGTGCCAAAAATAGTGCTAAATAAAAACTTTTCTTTGGATGACGCTCCGTAATCATGTTAAAAAGTAAACGAACTGAAACGAGACAGCTGAATTCTTCTTCAGTCATTTCCTGGTCGAAAATTTGTAAAATACGAGTTGTACATTTATAAATTTTTTTACATATAATTGATAATAAATCTGATGAAGATAAAATCATAGAATTTGTGAACCATATTTTATGTAAATTGAATAATGGAAGAATTGTTGGAGTATTCCTTTGTAGTGTTAATTTACCCCCCATCCTGCATGATTATCATTACCCTGATTCCCCCGTCCCTCGAGCTTCTCATCCCCGTGAGTTTTTTAATGTTTAAAAGGCTAAACAACATTGTGTAATGATAAAAAGGTTAAATTAATACTTCTCCTTAACATTAATAAACAATCTTTTAATTATACGGAAAAAAATTGGTATCCCCATCTCCGCCACATTTTCATCCCCATGATTTTTCCACGTCTAAGTGATGCTTCATCCCCTACCGTCCCCGGGTTTTTCGAATTACAGGGGGGGGGAATTAACACTATTCCTTTGTGTGTCGCATAAACATGAAGTTCTAACAACCAAAATTCTATCATTTGAATAAAAATATTTGCACGTTTTAATCAATTTTTCATAAATATCTGCTTTGTTTGTTTGCAAAATATAATACATCAATGTTGTAGAAAAATCAAAAAATTGAGTTTCAGGATTTTCAAATGTCTTTAAATTTAATGATACTGCTGTTTTTGTATCATTGATTATTGCCCCTGTTTTCCACGGAAGTATAAAATTATTTGTGCAATCTTCCCGAAATATTATTTCTGTAATTTCAGAAGGTTCCATATTTGTATTAATTCTTCTAAAATAAAAATAAAATGTAAAAGTTTTAAATAATTGTTTTATTCTTAACAGATAAGTAAAAAAGTTTATGAGTCAGTAACACAAAGCTGAAAAACAGAGTGGATGGCAGGTATGAATGTTTTTGGGTCCATAAAAATTTATTATGGGCCATGGAACTTTATCATTGCCACTGCGATTAATCGACTGAAACTTTTTTCCATGGCTTAGGTTAGGTGCACATGGAAAAAAGGTCATGTAAAAATTGGAAAGAAACACAATTGACCACATTAAAGTAGGGATGCACAAAAATGCAAAAACGAAGACGACGGATTATGTGTACAAATAATTAATCAATTGGTCTTTTTCATGGCACAACTTTTCACAAAATTCGCGCAAATATTTTATCTTTTTTCACTACTGCGGTTTTCGCTAAAAAATGTGTAAACTTTGAAATTTTATCAAAATATCACAAATATAATTCAAACATGAATTTACGTTAATCTTTTTTTCCAAATATTTACAGAAATGAGTAATAATACATAATTATGAAAACAAAAATAAGCAACTCGTAATTTAGAAATAAATGAGTCTTTCAGTAATATTTTTTTAACATTGTCCATCATTGAGCAATAATTGAAGTCCTTCCTGTGCCTCTCCATTTTCCCAAAATGCTTCTTCATCATCATGCATGCAATATGCACCAGATTCATGAAAGCCTTTTGGGCATTTCTCGAAACATCGTCCATAAAGAAGTAAACCATTACGGCATTGGCATTGTGGAACATTTTTATCAGATTTTTGTTCACAATATGTATTTCCACATCGAGATGAACATTCTAAATCTGATTTACAGCCATATTCGCCAGGCCAAAGTTTCATTCGACATTTTCCATCGATACATTTTTCGGAGGGGAGACATGTTGAATCTGGATCAATTTCTGGATCATTTATAACACAAAGTCTTTCCCCAGCAACATTGTACCAAAGTGGATTATCCGTTACATTTCCAACAGGAGCAAAAAGAGGCTTTCTTCGAGCTGCACTTAAATGGAATCGACATGGTGAACCATATTGGTCGCAACCATTTCTAGCCTGTCGAAGGATTATTGGAGTTCCTTGAATACATGCTGCACCATTTGAATATGAATCTTTAAGGCAAACACAAATTGATTGCTGACATGAAGCACAATTATTTGAATATCCATTACATTGTGAACTATGTTGGCATCGATTTCCTGGTACAGAATTATATGTTGCAACTGCAGATGTACAACACGTTCCCATATTACAGGTTGCTTGTGATGGGCATTGATTGGAAGATGAACATTGACAAATTGCATTTTGTCTCATTGGACACATTGGCTCTAGTGAAAGCAAACAACATCCGCCCATTGGCGTACAACCAAATCCTGCAGGGCAATCAGATCCACGATAACATCTCTGGTTTGCTCTTCCTCCATTAGGGCATAACGGCATAGGTTCAGGGCAACAACCCCGTCCCTCACAAATATATCCCATTGGACATGCATTTCCAAGTCCACAAACACTCATTGCAACTTGACCATTTTGGCTGCAAACAGGCATTGGACAACAGACACCATTTTCACACATTTGCCCATTTGAACAACCTCGACCAATTTGGCATCGATTTACTGCCATAACTCCGGATGCACATCTTGGTAAAGCACAACATCCCCCACCAATGCATTCATTTCCACGTCCACATTGTGTACCTCCGGAACACATAGCAGTTGCAATATTGCCCGTAGGGCATCGAGGAAGCTGACAACATCCGCCATTCATACATGCTTGGCCTTGCGGACAACAACATCCCCCATTATTACACCTCTTTGAAGCTGTAAGTCCATTCGGACATGACGGCAATGGACAACAGCCACCATTTGAACATTCAAAACCTGGTCCACAATTTGCTGTCATTGTACAAACTCGTACTGCCAAATTTCCATTATCACATCTGGGCATAGGACAGCATCTACAAAGAGTAACTGAAGGAAATAAAAAGATGCAAATTTTTTAAGCTTACAGATTATCTAAACAAACTTGTCCTGATCGACAGCCACCCATCAAGCAATGACTACTTGCTTGAACTCCGGAAGGACAAAATGGAATGGGGCAACATCCTAGAAATTTATGCCTTTGACTTAAAAATCCAATACTCAAACAAACCTCCATTCGAACATTCATATCCCCTTCCACATTCAGAATTCAATAAACAATGCACAGCAGCTTTTTGACCATTTGAACAAACGGGAAGTGAAATTTGTGAGCAGCAACATCCACCAATACAATTTCCTTGTGAGCAAGAAGATGATGAAGGACAAAATCCTTGAGCTGATTGTCCCTGTGGACATACCATTGGACAACAGGCACCTTGAAAGCATCCAAGTCCATTTGGGCAATAATTCAAAGTCCCACATGGCTCAACTGCAGGAGTTCCGCTTGGACATAAAATTACTGCCGTAAATGTTTTTCCAGAATTATATGAAGGACAACAAGCTCCTGAATTACAGAAGGCTCCAGAAGGGCATGTATCCCCACTTGAACAACTTCCAACTGGTGTTGCACCACTTCCAGGACAAAGTGTAATTGTTATTGATGGTTGTTGGGCAGCTGTTGGTGGACAACAACCAACACTTTGTTGGCATTCATAATCTGCAAAAAAAATTTATTGTATAGGATTATGCAAATTTTTTTTCACTCACTTCCGGGACATGAATTAGTTGTACATGATGAAATTGGCATTGCACCACTGCCAATACAAAGTGGTGGGGCAGCTTGAATGGCTGTACTCATAGGCACAGATGATTGTTGTCCATAAGATTGACAACAAACTTTATTTTCACATGATGATCTACCAGGGCATTGACTCCCAATATTTGATTGTCGACAATTACAAATTGGTGCCGAAGTTTGTGTGGAACATTGAAGTCCAGTTGGAATACAGATTTGTAGCGCTTGATTAAACGAAGTGCCTGGGGTACAAGGCATTCGAAGCCATTCACCACATGTTTCACTAAATTATCGATTTTTAAGTAAAAATTTTTGGGAGAAAAAAAGTACCCAGAATTTTGCGCAGCACATTGCAAAAAATTTGTTGAACTTGTTGGATCAATTTCAAGTCGAGCAGTTAACCAATTACAAATTCCACCAACTTGTGGATTAAAATTTGATGCTAAAAATGGAAATTAAAAAGATGTTTTTTATAGGTTTAAAAAGTGTAAAACAATCCATTTGACTAATATCGTTCAAGGGTCTTGATTCAATGAGGTTAGATCAATGTCTGAAGAGGGGTGAGTGAGAGAGCGTGCAAAGGATTATATAATCGACGATAAAAGGGTAAAGTAAACAAAGAAAAAAGTGAGAAAAAGCAAGCGATTGATTGCAAAATCATTTAAAGAGTTGAAGTAATTTTTTGCAAAAAAAGGGTAGAAACATGTTTAGTAAAATTTTAAAAAACGGAAATAGCCAAAATCATCGAGTTTAACTTATCTCAAAAAATGTAAGTAAAATAAGAAACAAAAATTCGATTTGAAAAAATGACAAACCTTGACACGGTGAAGCACATCCTGGAACGGATGAATCTGTCCCACATGCGGCTTGCTGCCGTCTGAGTTTCTTTTTTTCCATACATCTCTGTTTTATTTCATCAAATTCAAAACTTTTTGGACAATCTCGATGCTTCCAAATTCCAAGATATTTCTGTTCAAGGCTAAATTCTTTAATCTCTTGATCAGATAATGGTGCACATTCATAAAATGATTCTGGATCAGATGCTGATCGAAAGGATTCCACTGTCATACAAATGTGTCCTTCTCGATCAGCCTCTGCAGTTTTTGTGGCATTTTTGGGAGATTCTGTCGTCGGATCTTCAGCAAATGCTAAAAATAATATTAAGATAAAATTATGGAGAAAAAAAAGTAGGAAGATTTTGGAACTTTCGTTTCAAGACTGATAAAAAAATTTACATAAGTTTAAAACATGTCTTTCAAAAATCTTAAGGCCAAATCTATATTTTTGGAAACCTTAAAACTTTTACGAGAAAAATAAACAAAAAATGAAAACTGACCATAAATAATAAAAAAAGCAAAAAATAAATAATTTTTACAAAATAAACTTTTCCATCTCATTTCTTTCTTTATTTTAAAAATATAAAAATTTAGGGATAATTGATTATTGAAGAAGTTTTTGAAGAAGCAAGCTCACTTTCAAGAAAGAAGATTTTTT
>CABFKP010001318.1:0-12181 GCA_901779475.1 Panagrolaimus davidi
TTTTTTTTCTGCAAATGGTTGAAAAATGTTGCAGAACTTCTAAAAACATGATTCTTATAATTTTAAGTAAATAAAAAATGATTTTAGCATTAAAAGAATTTTCCTTTGGTTGTGACATGTAAAAATTTGTCATCTCTTCCAACAGATGGAAAAAACTGATGTAACAAAAATTTTTGTTACTTTTATTTCGATAAATTTCCTATGTCAAAAAAATTAGTAGTTTTAAGATTTCTTTGTTTTCTTTTCCAATCAAAAAATGTTTTTTGCTATAAAAATTTAGACGCATTTTAAAATAGAGAAATTGATCTGTTAAAGCAAAAAAAGAAAGCAACAACATTTTGTTCCATTTTTCTCCAATGTCAAATTTTTTCTCAATTTTTTGCAGTCACATTTTTGAGATATAAAAGTGAAATTTTTCAATATTTTATTACTCTGTTTAAATCCAACCAAAATGGTTTTAATTTAAGTGAAAAAAAGTGTGACAAAAAATAAGGAAAGGCTTAAATTAAAATTTGTGGCAGTATTCATATGTTACCATGGTCACCACAATATTTTAAAAATATATTTTATGCATTTCATAAACAGATTAAAAATTAATTATATTCTTTGCACTTTTTTTAACGCATAAATATTTTTTATTAATAAAAATACGGAATAACAGAAAAAACACATAAATGAAATTGCCAAATTTTTTAAAAAAAATTTAATTTTTGATTGCCATTCAATACTTCCATTTGGGCATGCACATTTTGAAATAAAAAATAATGAAGAAAAAAATATGAGTCCAAGAAACATATTTCTTCTTCTTCTCCGAGGAACAATGAAAAATTATTGTTTTAATGCGGAACACCAAAAAAAGCTTCATTAGAGTATCAGAAAAACTGAAGCTTTTTTGATAAGGAAAACAATAATAGAAAAATAGTAAGAGTTCTTTTTTCATTTTGGCTTATCGTATGACTGTTCTTTGATTACCAAAAAAACGTTTACAACAAGCAAAATGATGGGACTTCTTCAAAAAAACACTGACACTTTTGAATATTTTGAATGAAAATAGCCTATGAAAAAACAATCGTTTTTTAAGAACATTTTAATAAACTTGAAAAATGTAAAGAAAAAAGGTGTCTTAAACTTGTAATAGAAAATAATAATCTGTAATTTCTTTTTAAATATTGTTTCAGAAAGTTGTTTAATACAATATTGAAGTTTTGTTATCAGATTACGGTGTGTTTGATTTCATACTATTGAAATTAAAGTCATTTCTTTTTTCAAATTTAAAAAAGAGTTTTAAAATATTCAAAAACAACTTTTTTTTCTGATGTTTCAAAAATGTAATGAAAAAAATCGACGGATGAAAAGAAAGTGCATTGAAAAAGCTGCTCAAAAAATACAACGCATTAAATTTCTTGAGCTTTTTCAATGCACTTTTTTCTCATCCGTCGATTTTTTTCATTACATTTTTGAAACATCATTTTTTTTTCGTGTGCAAAAGGAAAATAACGGCAGTTAAGAAAATTTTGCGAAGAAGAGAGAAAAGATGCAAGGTTGTTTTTTAGCAAAAAAAAACGAGAAAGGAAAGAATCAAAAAATGCGCGCATTTGTTTTTTTCAAAAAAAAAGGATTCAGAAAGCATAATAAAAGTACCGTAATACTGCGCAAAAAAAATTGTGGTAAAGAAAATAAACCAAATTATTGAGCAAAAAATGAATCAATATCTGTGTATGTAGTAACGTTCGGGGTGGCAGTAGTAGTAGAAGGAATAATGAATCAATAAATAACCAAACATCATTAATTAAACATTCTTTCACTCCAAAAATTGATGCAAAATAGGAGTACGATAGTGAGTTAAAACTCAATACTTACTTTAATGCCTGCAGTTTTTATTTTTTGACCTTGGAACACATCCCCCAAAATTTTATGTCTAATCCAAAATGTGTCCCGCAAAAAATAAGAAAATTGAAAAACATTTCATATTTATTTTAAATATTGTGTCATTTGAATTCATTAACGATGCGTTGTGTAAAATGATTAAATCGAGGTTGCTTAAAGCTAATTTAAAATTTGATATTTGACATTAGAAGTTTATTTCGTAATGAAAATGCTATGAGTTAGAAATTGCTCCAAACTGTGTTTTGTTAATTTGAATAAATGCTGTAATATTGCTGCGATAAAGAAATTTAGATAATTATAAAAAAAAATAGGGATTATCAAAAATTTTTTATTTTATAATGGTGTTGACAACGTTGGTGGATTTTTTGTAAACGTTTTTAATATATTTTAAAATTTAAAACACAATTTTAAATCGCTAAAACAAATTATATCTAATATTTGCAAAATATTCAAAAAAAAACATCATTTAATTAAATGTGTAATACAATATTTTTACGATTTTCACAACTAAATAAAATGTTTTCCAAAAGCAAATAAATGCAAAAAAATTTGGATAAATAAAGAAATCAACGAAACTTTTCTACCAAATTTCAGAAAAAAGCACCCTAAAAAGACAAAAAAATCGATCACAAAAAAAGAAAAAAAGGCAGCTTTTTCAAAAGAGAACACATCCCAATGAAAAGCATTTATTTATAAGGAATATTCAAAAAGAATATTATTAATGCGAAAAATGTTGAACTAAAAATTTTATAGATGGTTGTATCAGTTTGAATATTTAATTAACTATAACGTACTTATTAATTTTGAATAAAAGAAGATTGTTGTTTTTTATCATAGTTAATGTCACAATTTCCATTATAATCTTTCATTGAACTTATTCGTCCAATAATAAAAACATATTTTTTATACATAATCAATAACAAAGAAAAATTTAAAAAATTTAATGGATAATGTACATTTATTTAGATTGAATATTAATAAAATTTTGAGTTTTACACAAGATTGGTTTTTGCACGAGAAATATAATAATGATTTACGTTAATATATTAAAATGCAGATAAAACTCAAGATTAGATTTTTTTGCATCTGTTTCGATATAAAAATACTATAAATTGCAAAAATTATTAAAACTATGAATATTGCCTAAAAATAATTTGTTAATATTTTATTGAATTAAAAAAGCGATAAAAAATTTTATCTTTTTATTTAAATATATATATCGTCAAATTTTTGTTGATAATCACAAAAACATTTTTAAATATTTTACAACTTTGCAAAACTGAAGAAGGAAAAACAGTTGTTATTAAATATTGTTCCATAATTCAATATTTGATTTATTTTATAAAAACTATCAACTGGTTTAGCGTTTTTTTGTTACCACAGAAAACTTTGCAACAAGTTAATAATTTGATTTTTAAAAGCAAAGTTATAAAATATTTAAAAATGTTTTTGTGATTATGAACAAAAATTTGACGTTAAAAATATTCGTTTTCATTTGAAAACAGTGCTTAAAAACAATTTTAAATGAAAAAAGACGAAAACTTTTTTTTAAAAAATTAATTTTTCAAAAGAAAGGAAAAAAGAAAATTCCCGTCATTTCTCTGAACAAAATATTACTTTGGGTAAAAAAGTATTTCATTGTTTTTTAACAAATTCCATTTTAAAAGACAAAAAAACCGATGGAAAAAAAAGTGAGCATAGGGCAGCTATTGATTTTATTTGGAAAAGAAAAAAACATTTAAAAAAAGAACAAAGTTATATGGATACTGAAGTATTATTTTAAATATCAATTTTTATTAATGCCAATTATTCCAAAGGTGAACAGTAAGTGTTACGTATTGTTGCACAAAACTTTTCTTATTTCCAGATAATGAAATTTTAAAACTGTCCTTTGATTTTACACATAAAAATAAAATATTCAAAGATTGCTGCATTTTTTCAAGAACGTTTTAGATCTTTTTCAAGCTCAACTATGAATCCGAAAATTTTGCAACATTTGTTTTTTTCTCTCTCCGCCTCTTTCAAAAAGAAAACTCTGCCTTTATTGCACAAATCGAAAGAAAAAAAGATGTCATTTTTGAATTTTTTGTAAATAATTATAAAATGTTTTTTTTTATTTTTTTAATTAATTAAATTATTTTATAAATGCTAAAAATAGGTTTAAACAAATAAAATATCCAACAAATCAATGTGGAACCAATGCGTTATTAAAAATGAAATATCCGCAATGATTGTTTTTCGAAAGAATTTTAAAAAAGAATTTTGATTATTTTGACAACAATTGCCATTGAATTATAGCTTTGTGCCAAACAGATCTAAAGTTTGATTTATATTCCATAAAAAAAGTAAAGAAGGCTTTTTAGTTTATTTTGATCAAAAAAAGACAACCCAAAAAAATTAGTTGTGCTTTTTTTATGTAGACTCTTTTACAATACAAACTACAAAAAATGAATTTTATCAATTTTTTATCTCTTAAAAAATAAAGAACAAAAAAAGGCCATGAAACAATAAGAGAGATTGATTTTTTCTTTGATATAGTTGTTGCTGGTCAGTTTGGATTTTTGTTTGACATTTATTTTTATGTAAAAATATGCAATATAATATTCTACTTCTTTTTATTTTTATCGCAGTGACATTGGCTAAATCAAATATTAATCCAATTGTGACAACTAAATATGGAAAAATTGAAGGAATAAATTATGAGACTCCAAATGGATTTAAAACAGAAATGTTTTTGGGAATTCCATTTGCAAAGCCACCAATAAATGAGTTAAGATTTGAGGTGAGTGATTTTAGTTTAAGTGATTTTAAATTAATGAGAGAAAGTGGAAGACTGAAACCAGCTAAAATTCCTGTTTTAAATTCATAAGACTGACACACGCAAGCTGCAGCAAAAAAGCCACTCTTTTTTGAAAAAAGAAGTCAAAAGAGTGGTTTTTTTGCTGCACGTTGCGCGCTGTCCACTTTCATTTTTTCTTTGAATGATGCCAGACTGACACACCGTGTTATCTCCACTGCTAATTGCAGAAACCTCTTCCACCAACTCCATGGATCACAACCCTTCATGCAAAATCTTTAAAAGCTCGATGTGCAACATATCCTGATATAATGGCACCAGATGGAAGCGAAGATTGTTTAACATTAAATATTATTAAACCTGCAGCACCTTCTGATGATTCTTTTGGATATTCTGTAATGGTATGGATACATGGTGGAGCATTTGTTGTTGGATCTGCAGTTGATTATAATCATACAGAAACTGCAGAAAGAATGGTTTCACATGGAATTATTTTTATTTCAATTAATTATCGACTTGGTCCTTTTGGATTCTTTTCAACTGGAACCTCAGAAGCTCCTGGAAATTATGGTCTTTGGGATCATATTGAAGCTCTGAAATTCATCCAAAAAATTATTAAAGATTTTGATGGAAATCCAAAAAGTGTTACAATTTTTGGTGAATCTGCTGGTGGAGCATCAGTTTCATGGTTAACATTAAATCCAGAAGCAAAAGATTTATTTTCAAGAGCAATTCCAATGAGTGGTTCAGTTTTAGCACCATGGGCACATACGGATGAAGTTGTTGAAACATCTTTGAAGCTTATTGAAGCTGCAGGATGTCAAAATTCAAGCAATGTAAAAGAATGTCTGAAATCAAAAAGCACAGATGAAATAAAAGTAGCAACTTCAAAATTTGCTAAAACTGTTTTAAAAGCAGACGGAGTAAATTTGGCAAATTTCCATCCAAGAATTGATGGAGAATTTTTTCATGGATTTAGCATTGAAGAAGCAATTCAAAAGGCTCCTAAACGAGATCATTTTATTGGAATTTGCAGTCAAGAACATATCATTTTTGGTATGTTATATTTCGAAGTTTCCTAATAAAATTTTACATTCCGATTGAAAGCGTTTTAACCGACTTTTAATCCCAGTATTTTGCTTCAAATTTGCATTAATTATGAGAACTTTTTATGTTGCATAGTCGAGTGGTGTAGCACTGGCTCATCGGCCGGTAACTCGCAGGTTCGAGTTCCAGCTAGGAATTTCCGCTTTTTTGTGCCACCCGTTTTTTTTCACAATCAAAAATCCAAGGTTTTAGAAATCTTATCACATTTGAGACTTTCTTCAGTACTCTGGATTACGCAAGTGTAATAATAGAAATTTTAAAATTTTTTTATAGGAATCAAAGGTGCCTTTACTGATCGAAATGGTAAATATATGCCAATTACCCCAGAAAAAGCTTCAAATTTTAGCCGAGAAGATTTTTCTGAGATTGTTCATAAAATTCTTGGCACAAACGAAGCCTATGGTGCCAAAGCAAATGATGCCGCAGAAGATATAATTAAATTTTATGAAACTCAAAAATTTGCATATCAAAGAAATATTTACTTACATTTATATGCCCAACTTTTTTCTGATATAAGTTTTAATATTCCTGCAATTCGTGAAGCAAAATTAAAAGTTGCCGCTGGACAAAACGTATATTTTTATGTTTATTCTTTTGTTCCAGAATCTTCAAAGCATCATTTATTTGATGGAGCTGGACATGCTTCAGAATTATCAAATTTCTTTGGTCCCATGCGTTTAAACTTTTTTTATACTTTTGCAATGGAAAAAGATGCAGAAAAAGTTCAAAAAACTATGGTGGATTTTTTTGTAAATTTTGCAAAAAAGGGGTAAGTCTTTTTTTCATAAAAGCTAAATACAGCAAACAAATGTAAATTTTTTTTAAATGGACAACAAACGTTGTATTACAAAACACTTAGATTTAAGCCTTAAAATCATTAAACATATACAGGGCGATTCAAGAAAAAGTTCCCCCTTTGAATGATCAGCATTTTGTTTCTATTAAATATTTTCAAAAACGGACTTCACAGTCGTTAGTGACTTTTTTTACCATTTTGTTTTTTGTAAAAAAATCAAAAATTCCGGAAAAAAATTATCACAATTTCACGTACCACCCCTGTCAACAATTTTTGAAGTATCAAAAAAAGGAAAAAAAATTTGACAGGGGGGGTACGTGAAATTGTGAAAATTTTTTCCGGAATTTTTGATTTTTTTATAAAAAACAAAATGGAAAAAAAAGTCAATAACGACTGAGAAGTCCGTTTTTGAAAATATTTAATACAAACAAAATCCCGACCATTCAAAGGGGGAACTTTTTCTTGAACCATACTACATGTTTCATAATGTTTTTTTTGCTATAATTCTTTCAAAAAAATTTATGACAAAACTATATTAAAAATTTTATTTCATTTCAGACAACCATCAAATGACAATATAAAAGTACCACCAGTAAATACTTTAAATAAAATTCCATATGTTGAAATTGATGCAAATGCTTTTTGAATTTTTTGTTTTTTTTTTAAATTTGATGTTTGCTTTTTTATTTAAAAAAGTCAATTTGTAAATCAAATACGTGGTAATCAAAGAAAATATCATAATTCATGGAATTACAATGGAACAATAATAAAAAATCTAGATTATTCCCTTTCGAAAGATTGGAAAAAATGTTGCTTTTGTTATACAATTTTTATGTAACAGATAAACACAAAAGCGAATGACGTTTTTAAAAAATTCAGTATTGAAAAAACAACACAAATTTCGTTTTTGAGAGTCATATATTTTTTTTAAAACCTAATTCAATAAAATGATTACTTTTGAAATAGCTCAGTTGGTGGAAGTTTAATGTTTTCTTGTTTATTTCGAAAAACAATGATCATTGATTGAAATTTTGCTACTTTTTTCACATTTTTAATGAAAAAAATTTTTTCCTTTTTTTTGTTAAGTTTTTAATAAATGTTCAAGAAATTTTGTTAAATTTGTTGAACATCTTTTAATTCCAAAATTAATCGGTAAAAATGCAGAATATTTTCTGAAGTAAAAATTTCGTGGTTAGTTTAAATTAATTTAAACATTAAAATATCAGTGATAAAATCAAGAAACATTGATTACCGAAAATGAAGATTTACAAAAATTTTGCTTTTTTATTTATTGTTAAATTTCAAAACAATAGCATTAGATAATGCAGTCATACTGGAATAAAAAATGTATAATATATTAATCATAATTACTAAAATAAAGCTGATAGAATATTTATAAAATGTACAAAAATGAATCAATTTTAGAGTTCCAAAACTTCTTTTTAATGCAAAAGAAAACGATTTTGGACAACTACTTTTTAATGCGAAAAAAAATAAGAAGAAAGACACATTTTTATAAATAAAAAAACTAAGCATTTAATGCTCGTGTGTAAAAGTTTGCAAAGTTTAAATAACATAAAATTGTTTTTTCATTTTTTATATAATTTTCGTATACGTATTTTTTTAAGTACGATAAAAATTAATCAGTTTTAAAATAACAATAGTTTAGCAGTTCTCATCAGATGAATCTTGCGTTAGCCAGTATTTAAAAAGATTAAAACCGGAAAACAACAAAATTTTAAACTAAAAGAAATTGATAAATGCTGTACTTTTATTTCTTTAAAATTATTGGACAAAAACACTTATAACGAACTGCTTTTTCTTAAATTTTGTTATTCAAATCATTAAATGTTTTTTAAAAAAATTTGGCATTTTCATTTATGTGTTTTTGTTGTACAATATTTTTATTAATAAAAAATATTTAAGTGTAAAAAAGTGCAAAGAATATAATTGATTTTTAATTTATTTATGAAAGAAAAGCATAAAATATATTTTTTAAATAATGTGATGTGGTGGTACGCATATAAATACTACCACCGTTTTAATTTAAGCCTTTCCTTAATTTTTATCATTACTGTTGACATTTTTTTCAAATTAAAGACATTTTGGTTGGTTTTAAACAGAAAAATAAAATATTAAAAAATTTTACTTTTATATCTAAAAACTGTGACTGCGAAAAAATTGAGAAAAAATTTGAGATTGAAGAAAAATGGAACAAAATGTTGCTGCTTTCTTTTTTTTTGCTTTAACAGATCAATTTCTCTATTATAAAACGCCTCTAAGTTTTTAATGCAAAAAACATTTTTTGATTGGAAAAGAAAACAAAGAAACCTTAAAACTACTAATTTTTTTTGACACTGGAAATTTTTTGAAATAAAAGTAACAAAAACTTTTTCTTGCATTTGAATGTCGATATCAGTATTTTCCATTTGTTGGAAGAGATGACAAGTTTTTACGTGTCGCAACCGTACCAGGTGGTATAAAAAGTCTTAAGAGGTATATCTAATATATTTTTTCCTACAAAAAAAGCTACATTTTTGATTTCTTCCATTTTCTTCTGTAAAAAATTGCTATTTTATTTTTTAAAGTGGAAATTTCAAAAGAATTTTAGTAATGTAATTTTTTAAATATTTAAGTGTGTGATTCTTTTTTAATATAATAAATATTGACTTTGTGCAATGCTAAATTATTCAAAAAAATTTTTTTATTCAATGTTAAATGATTTTTTCGTATTTGCAGCATCTTTTCAAGGAGATTAGCTTTTTGACATTTTTTTCGGCAAATCATCTGTCAAAAAATTTCGAAATACGTTGTCCGATTTTCTCAACCAAAAAAACAATTTCTTTTGTTCCAATATGGAAAATAGTTTTATTTTAGAAAATTTTATCGACTTCAAAAAATTGAGACTCTTATTTTTTAAAAAATGATTACATAATTTTTTGCAGTTTGTATACCTTTTGAAAAAACATATTAATACAAACACAATAATGAATAGCAGCTCAAAACCATTTTTTCAGCAAAACTAAAATTTTCAAAAAAACGTTTAACTCGCAGAAAAAAAAAGAAACATTGAACCTGTTTCTTTTTTTCAATGTTCAGTTTTCTTTCGGCGGTAAATTTTTGCTGCAATTTCAAAAGTGGCTTTTAAGATCAAAAAGTCTGGCTTTTATTTATGGTGATAAATTTTAGCAGAAACAAAGTTTCTAAAAAATATTGGTTTGAATATTTTGTTTTCGTTTGAACCTTTGCAAAGATAATTTTAAACAAAAGATAATTAATTCATAAAATGTTTTTGAACAAAAGTTCTTTTTTTCGTTATCAACCATTAATGATTTTTTTATAATAATAAATTTTTTTGTCAATTGTTTGTGGATTGAAACAAATTGAATCAACACAAAAACAGTTAAATCAATGACAAAAAGAAAAAACAAAAACAACCGAATCGTTAAAAATATGTTATTTATGTTGGCCCATTTCCAATTTGTTTACTTTGGTAAAATAACATAAACACCACAGAAGCTATGATATTTTAAAATAAATAAAAATTACAAGCCTAACAAAATTGTAAAATTTTTTGTTTTATTTTAACTTTAAAACAATAATCAAATATTTAAATTTTAGGTAGAAAAATGATAAGAGTAAAATAGAATTATAAAATACGAGGATTCGCCTCACAATTTTGCTTTCAAACAATTATTTTTAATAAATAATGTGTTATTGTAATTTTTAGCAATTAAAACCAATTGCTTTAATTATTTTTCTCATAAAACCGTGTTATTTAATTATTACATTTCAACAAATTTCAATCGACAATCAAATATTTAAAATTTTATTGCAAAAAAGTCTAATATTGTCTACGTTTTAAAACTTTACAGCGTCTTTTCAAAAGCACTTCATTTTTTTTTTGAATTTCCTTTTCTCCATTAAATGTGTCAAAAAATTTCGCAACATTTGTTACTTGTTTTCACAAATAAAATTAAGTTTTTCTTAAAGTGGAAGAAAAACGGCGATTTTGTTTTTGAATCTTTTGTCGCTTTTAAAACATTGTTTTTCATTTATTAAACTAAAAAAGTAATTTTTTTGACTCATGTATCTGGATAGCAATAGACTGAACTTGAGTCGCAGAAAGAAATCGCGACATTATTTAAAAGGGATCCAAAAAGATAATAACAAATTGCAAAAAAGTATTAATGCTTAATTTTATCAACCAAAAAACGCAATAAAATGCAAACATCTTTAATAAAATATTATCGATAATCAAAAAGTGCTTTGTTAATTAAACTAAATAAGTCACCCTAATCAAAAATTTAATTCTATATATATTTATTGCTTCATTAAAAATATTGATGCAACTGGAAAACAATCAGTTTAAAATTAATTGTTGTAAATATGGTAATATTATCTGAAGAAAGATAGTGAAAACAATATTTTTAAAATATTTCAAAAAAAAAGGTAGCAAATACACCAGAAACATATTTTTTAAAATAACAAAACAACGAAGCAAAGACAAAACTAAAAATCGACAAAAAAAATCGACCGCAAAAAATTGATCGCACAATGCAGTTTTATAAAAATATCGAAGAAAACAAAACAATTTTTGAAATGATGGAAAAAAAGGTTGCCGTGCCGCGAAATATGATCCGGGAGTTCTAAAACTTTCCAGGATAACTCTAATAGCATAGATATACATGATGAAAGCCACTGATAGTCAATATCTTTCATATTCAATAAGTTATGTCCCCAACATGATCCTAAAGATGCTAAAGTATGCCCGCGGTAAAAAATTTGAATGTTTATATTGAATTACCGTATACCTCTCACTTTAATGGACCATAACTCATCGATAAGATCACTTCAAACGGTTAAATTATGTTTTGCCAGACTCCCCAGACCAAGACGAAGCGATTGATATATAATTTGTGGCATTTTTTAAAAATTTCGATTTTTGGCACTTTTTACGGCACGGCACCTCGTAACTTTGTGCCATGGCATTTTTGGTCAAAACGGAGTTTAAATTCGTGTTCTCCGTCATTGAATTAGTCTATACGCAAAGAATTAGCTCTCAAACTGAAAATTTCATTTTTCCGAAATCCGAAAAAATGGTCAAAAAGGTCGAATTTTATAAAAAATCGCTTTTAATGCCTTAAAAGAGAACACATGAAACGACCTGCCTCATGGAATAGAAAGTTCTTTTTAATTTTAGCGACACGATTGAAAAGAAAGAAACTAAAAAAATATGTGTCATCAGAAATAGCATAAATAAAGCTTACTCCAATTTGCTTTCCACCAGCAACAACGGTAAAATTTCCAAACCCAGTTTTCGATTATCGATTAAAATTACTTGTTAATTTTGTGACTGTCTTTCCTCAAAAAGGTTCTGCATTTTTAGTTTCTAAAATGCTTTCAACTTTAAAGTCAATTTTCCGCCTACAATAAAATTTTTAAGTAAATAGTTTAGTAATCGAGAATTTTACAAAAATATTGGTTACAGCTGAGCATTTGCCTTAAATTCGTTATACACAAAAAAAGAAAAAGAACTGTAGTTTTTATATTTGAAAACAAAAATTTTGATGATCAAAGAAATATTCAAAAAA